>JAQGCD010000361.1:0-10570 GCA_034698965.1 Zygoribatula sp. | reverse complement strand
TCGAGTTGTGACTGAGTTGTGAACAGACAGTCCTTACAGCCCTCTGTTTGCCTCAGTCTTTGAGTTTCTCTAACTATTGAGTGGATAACCATCAGATCTAAGGGCACAACAAATGCCATATTAGAGACACTCCAAGCAGTGATCGCTCGGTTGCTCTCTTGGATCAGATAAGGCCTGCCATTAGTTAATGAGGCCGTTCGCCCCCTTCCCGCTCGCAGCACAACAATCGGCTCCAAAATAATAATTAAACTTTTCCTAAATTATTGTTTGAGACCCGAATATCCGCAAAGAATTGTGGGAGAAGTCAAAGAATATTTTTGTGTCACAACTATCATCAGAGACGCTCTGAGAGATAGAGCGCTCACAGACTCACAGACTCACAGACTTGTGATGAGCATTGAGTGCCGGCATTTGGAACAAAGCCTCTAATGTGAGCAATAAATCAAATTCATTATCTGCGAAAAAAGTCTTAATTAACACAGAATTACAATTTATTACAAATGATTTCTCTTACGTATGAATTAGTTTTATTTTTGTGTATAATTCGGTTCGTTATTTGAGTTCATATTTATTTGGCAGTCGTTTGTGAGTCACAAACGTTGCCAAACACTCGCGAACCCAGTCCTCACTCCTCAGTGCTCAATGAGTTAATGAGCAAATAGTTTATTGTCTTCTTTTGCTCACAAACGACTATCTCTTTTAGGCTTTGAATGAGTTTTGTTTAAATAATTTTAATTACAAACGCGATCGAGGAAAGGGTGACAAAAGGGTGCCATTCAGGCAATGTTTAATTATCCGTCCAGAATAGAATTGTCGCCTCAATCTCTCAAGTCTTCCCTCTTCTGTCTTCTGTCTTCTGTCTTCCTGGTGAATTTATTTAAGAATAATGGTTTGCGATTATTTTGACCTTATTTTGCTTGTCATATACTGGCGAACATAAACACATTGCACTCATCACAATGACCGAAATTATTTTATAAATTCTCAGTTTTCAAGATGCTTTCTTATGGAAATTATTTCATTGTCGAGTCTTGAGACTTGAGAGTTCATGGTTTCCCTAATCCTTAGTATGACTATGAGTTTGCCGATTCCTGAACGGGAAAACACAAAAATTTAGTAAAATATTCAAGAGTGAACGATTTTTGCCAGGAATTTAAGAATTAATGTCACGAATATCATGTGCCGACGCGACTCCACTTATCACCATGTTCATCTGTTCTTCTCTTCATCTGTTGATCTGTTCTCATCTCTGGGATCAGACAAGTCTCGCAGACAAACAAAAGATGTCAAAGTATCGAGTTTTCACATTGTTTTCGCTTTTCAAACCAAATTACTTCTTAATGATTGAGATTTGGTTTCACTCAAGGCTTTATTTTTAGGATCAAAGCTCAGACTCAAAGCCATTCCGTTGTGAGACTTGTTAACAGTTTTGCTTTGACTCTTAAATCAAAACTTAAAACAATTATTCATACATTGCTCTTCTCATTGGAATCTAATTACGAATGGAATAAAACTTTTGTAACACTCATTATCGGATCATCTATTTAGAAAATGTTGCTTTCGTTAATCAATTACTCGTCTATTGGACTGATAACGGCTTTAGCTCTCGAATCCGAGGTTTTGCATGTATTGAGTCACGAATTGATGAATAATTGAATTTCGAAATTCTATTTGCATTCGAGTGGAATATCATTGGACTCGACAAACATCGGGTTCGGACTGCGGCGAGTGCTGTGCCCTCGACTTCACTTTGTTCTCCGTCCGCACTCCAAACGAGAGCACAATTCAAATGACTATCGCTGTCGAGGGATAAGTGAATGCCTTTGAGTTCAATCAAAGATAAAATGAAATTTTTCTTATGATTGCTTCTCAATAGGCGAACGTCACGTAAAGTGCTTTTGCAATAAATTTTTTTTAAAATAATAAAATTATGAAACGATAAACAAAACGATGCTTTAAATTGAATAAAATATTTTATTGGAACGAGTGATCCATAGACTGATCCGAACATTGGATGACACCCGCAGGCGATCACCGGACAGAACAACGATTGTCGAGTAGTGAACGTGAAGTTCAGATATTTTGATTGGACTTTTGAGTGCCTTTGTCTTCCAATAAATCGAATTCTTTGGCCGATTGACAGATAACACACATTTCTGTGAGCAATACATTCCCTAGAATTGTGTTTAAAATATTTTATTCTCATTATAACTTATTCGAATCAATAAAATGTCATTTAATACAATTCACTTTCATTAATCATTCCTTTTAATGCATAACATTTAAATAATTATAACAAATTTGGTTTTCAAGGAAGACAACACATAATCTTAATTTCAAACTAAGGCCTGATATCTACCGACATTTGATTTAATGTCTAAATCCTTTTTTGCTATTTTAATATTAATACTATCGTTATAGTAATCGATTTTCATATCTTATAACGACGTCTAAAACATTTGATAAAATATTGATTTGCATTACACATACAACCAGTGGTTCACTCGGATCGACTCTCGATCATACCTATACTTTACATTCGTTTGGTATTCACTTATTCATTGCTTACATTGATATAACTTTTGCGATCGTTAATTCCATGTTTCGTGAATAAGCCATTTGATGCTCGATTCAGGGGCAGAGAAAACTCGAATTAAATTACATTGAATTAATTCTTACAATTATTTACAAACAATAGTGACAAAAGATTTCTTTCTTAAGTTTCTATTGTCATCACAATTGTCATCATTTGTCGAACAGATTGCGAGACTTCTACTGCAGCGCCTGATTCTGAACACATCTATAGAATTACAATTGTATACAATAGTTTGTGTTGAGATATAGATCGTTACCGATATTCAGGATTAATAAATAAAAACAAAATAAGATTTTCATGACTGAGATTACGGTCTGAGATATTGTTGTCGGAAAAATAATACTTTATTTCCCAATGAGATTAAAATAACATAACATTTACGACATAATAATGGAATGAGTGGTAAGTCGTGAGAACACATATTCGGCCCTAAGTTTTATTCTCGATTCAACTTATCTCTGGTTTTTGTGATACCAATGGTAATAGGAATACAATATCGGAGACAAAATTGCATTTACTCTTAGAGAGTAATATACTTGTGATCGAAGAATGACCGGATGTTAACGGACTGAGAGGACAGCGAACAGAGCGAAGACAGAGAGGACAAGAGGAGAGTCAGGTCTGGCCTCAATGTCTGTGCTGTTGAGCCGATCATAAAAGAAGCACATATTCTATGCCTCAATAAACCGAACAGAATGTGACTTATGTGACGATATGAGTATATATGACTATATGAGATGACAATACATAACTAAAATCTGCGGAAACTCTGCTCACAATACGAATGCAATCAGTCGTGTCGACCGAGAGATTCGAGAGATTCGAGAGATTCGAGAGATGAACAGATGAAGAGATGCAGAGAATCGAGAGATTGAGAGACCGAGAGAAAGGCAATCGAATTGAGATAAAGGACTCATTGGGTGAGCCTTTCATCGCAATCACTCCAACTTAAAATGGGATAATGTAATCAGATTTATGGCGTTATGCCGTTCCCCGACTCGAGCACTATATCTATTACAATACATAATGTATAATCGCATATTGGGTTCGATCGACAATCGCTTATTCCATATAAATATCGTTTCAACTTTTCTTACAACAACTCATTTATAAAACTATTTTTCAAAGAAGTCCTCGAATTATGGCCTCGAGTTCTGATACAATCGGTTCGTTGTAATAATTGATTAGTGAAAAGGCTTTCAGAAAGTCTTCACCAGATTGTCATCAAACTGTGGTGAGAGCTCGGGTCAGACCAAACACTGCCAAATAAAGTAACATTTGTTTCAGACAATTCAAGTGCGAGTGCGCCTCCAAGTACATAATATCCAACACTGACAGTGCAATTGTGTAATTCCTTTCAACGTGCAAATTAATAAATTGTTTTCTCAAATTTTAATTCAGCTCAATTGAAGCTGAGATTAATTTTAGAAACAAATATTAAGTTAGCCTTTGGTCGGTTGCCTTGTTCTATTCGATCAACATTACGCCATCTATTAGAACAACAGAGTAATATAGCAAAAGTTAACACAATTTTGGCATTTCTATACTAACTATAATTAGTTTAAATTATTGGTTAGTTAATCTTATAAATGCCAATTTAGGGATACTTAAAGAAAATTGAATTTGCTAGTGCAAATTAAGTGTTAAACTTATCAAATGTTGACGTTAAATAATAGATTGATTTAGAAAATAATTTCAATTGAATTTGAATTTATATTTAAGAAGCAATTTATCTGGATTAATTTATAACAAGTTGGTCTTTATTAATTAAACTAAAACTAACTAATTTGAAATAATAAACGACCACTTTCTCAATTGAATAGCATTTATTGAATGGTTATATAATATAAAATTAATTCTACAGAACTAATCCTGTAGAAATGTGCCCACTTGTGTTACTCATATACTTAAATTACTTAGAATTTGAACTCAAATACATCAACAATCGATAACAATATTGCGATCAGTTTCAACTAATCAAGAATAATTAACATATTGTCTAATCAATTTTTAAATTGCTAATTAATCGTTCCTTTAATTAGACGACATATAAGAATTGAAAAAAAAAACAGAATGTTATTATTAATAAAGAGTTCTATTTAACTACAATTGTCTATAAATGGCTGATATTTGTACTGAAGAGGTCACTCGCATCGCAACTAGTGGTCAAGTGGCACGACTCGGCACAACTGGACCCGACCTGACCCACTGGTGTCCTTTGTGGACAACTATATCTATGACTGATAGAATCGATGGCACTATCTATGCTGACTATAAGTCTATGACTGATCAATGATGGCTGTAATGGCTGTAATGGTCGTTGTATTGTCTATCGCAACAAATGTCGTTATTTGGCATTAAGACATTCCTCGTAACAGTCACTCATAATGATAACGAACGTCACTTGAGTGGAGGCATCACTAGTGCCGACCTCTTCGGTCTGCGTAGTGTCGGTCTGACTCGGAGGCACTTCTTTGTGGTTCATTTGGTTATCGATGCAGTTGTCGGTGATCAAAGAAAAGTCGTCCCTTTCGATGCTGTCCCCGAAAGGCGATGACCTCCTCGACTCTCCCTGTAAGTCGACTTCACTTCTGAAAGAGGGCACAGCGTTTATCACATTCTTCATGTTTAATTGCTTTTGTTCCGATAGCGATCGGGTCAGGTTGGGCGGTGTAGGCGCCGGCTGCTTCTTGTAGGAGCGGCGACGGGCCGACGAGTCGTTAGTGCTCGAATGGGTGGGCGTTTGGGGCAGGGATGTCGATGAGATGGACATATTGTTCAGGGATGTTGGACTCGCACTTGTCGGCGGCGGCGGTGGTGCCGGTGTGCTCTTCTTGGACCGTCTCCGCGGCGAGAGGTCGCTGAATCGGCTGAGCGTCGAGTGGGAGGAGGGAGATCTATGGTTGACAGTTGATTCAATATCAGCTTTAGTTGTAATCAAATGACCGCTACTTTTACTACTACTTGTGCAGCCGTCCTGACCTTCATTTCCTTCGCTGATGGGCTCGCCATCCAACCGACGCCTTCGCTCTTCTACCGTCTCTTCTCTATCTATGTCTTTGTCCTTAATCTCACACGCTAAGTATTCTTCCTTGGTATCTTTGGCTGCAATATTGTTATCTTTCTGGGACTGAGCGGTCGTATGGTTTGGCGATATTGGCTTCTTCTGGTCGGCCGGGTTATCCGCCGGATTGGCGTTTGTGCGCATTTTGGAAGAGGATATATTGGACACAATGCTCGAGGTCTGGTTCTGGCTATGAGTGGTCTCACATGAATAGCTGGTGTCAGTGCTCAGACCTCTTCGATGGCGTCTATTTTCAACAAAATTGATTTTCGCCCTTCTCTTCTGTTTCCTCAACTTTCTTCTACGTTTGTCTTTCAGTCTCTTCTTCTCCCGAAGCGATGAAGGATTGGCAAAACAGGCGACTAATGATTTAATGCCAGACATAGTGGAAAGAGCACCGAATTTGGGGGAATGACTGCGATCGGTATCACTGTCAAAGTCTGATTCGTCGGTAAGAACTCCGCGTCTGTAATAAATACGCGGCGATCCACTCGATGGCAGACTTGATATCGAGAGATCACTTCCACTCCTTTCTTTGAGTTTAGATTCCGTTTGATTCGGAGAAGGATTGGGCTTTCGGTTGCGATGAGAACTTTCGTTAGGGGTTACGCTCGTTGGCGCAGATATAGCCTTTCGTGTGTCGTCTATTGTCACTGACTTGCGCCTGAAGAAGGGTTCAGTGGGCACTGTCCTGAACGAAGCCATGTCATGCATCGGCATCCAACTGGTGCCGGCCATCAGCGGCTTGGTGGCACATGCCAGGTCTTCACCCCCGCAGCACATCTTAGCATGTGGTTTGCTTGAGAAGTGGCACATGTGAGCCAAACCAGGCCTTCCCACTAAATCGTCCACTCTGGTCCTGCCCTTGGGTTTGGTCGTCTTGCAGATGTGAGCGCAAGGATGATTGCAGCTGGGACATTGACAGTGGTTCTCATTAGTGACATGAACGTCGTGTCCCACCTATTCAGTGATTGGTTATTTAGTGAACGATTCAATCGATACCAAGCCATACAAGAAGTGTATGCTTTTCACTGGCATTTCATATATTGAATTCGTGCAAAAATATTATTCGTCGAATTCTGATTTCATGCGTTAACACATTCGGACGTGACATGCATTGAATTGGTCGGGCTTTGGATCTCGGAATCGATCGGACGGTTAGGGTTCGAACCGCAATTGGGAGGACTTGGACTGAAATGGAATAGAAATGCAATCGCAATCCAATTATTTAACAATAAATACAATACATTAGCGAAAGGACTGTCGATTCCCGCAAATCAATGCAAAGATTATAAGGCAATCAACTCAAGCAGAGGCTAAGACATGATCGGTAAAACAAAATAATAACAATGACAATAAGGAAAATAAGAGAGAAGTTTTAATCGCTTACGTGATGGGGAGCGTTGAGGGAACAGTGCTGTACGACAACGCTCGGCGACCGCTGGATACTAATCAGTTGACCAGGCTTTAGCTGCACAGACATCCGCGAGAGCATCGTCCCTAAAGAAAACGACAGAACAAATCCAATTAACGCTGATTAAGCAAATCATACGAGGCTCGGATGGCTCTCATCTATTGTTCAATCAATTAATTAAAGGGACAGTGAAAAACATCTTCTCCTTAGTTAATTATTTAGGGCAGGGATGCACATTGCAAAATTTTCACAGATTAGGTAAATTGCTGAGACATTTGATCAAAGCCTGCAATCTATTGCTTCATTACTATCATCATGAAATAATATTTGAGAGAATGAGTGCTATATTTGAATTGACCCGCTATTCCCAACTCTGTTATGAGGCGATCGCAACTCTTTTGGTCTTAATTGAATTGTTAAGTGAGAATTCGCAAATGGTTTCAACAGGATCTCTGCTTAAAGTCACAGTTTTTTTTTTTTAATTCGGACATAATGATCGAGTTGTGTTAGTTTTCTTATTGTTGTTAGTGCTCAACATTAGCCAATTCATAATGTGAATGCTTAAGGTTCGCCACAACTGTTACCAAATCAATAAAAGGTTTCCTTTGTCTAAGTCTATAGAATCGATTTTTTGGTACATTTTTTAAACGAAAATCTCTGCAAAATTATGAAGACTTCCATAAGTTTACTTTGAAAGGCTTTGAAGCGATGCTTGGCTTCACCTAAACTGAATACACTGGATATCGAAAAATCAATGGATTCTAAACGAGTGAACAGTTGTTTGGGTTTAACTTCTTTGTGATACTTCTTATCGAATCAGTGATTCTTATTAAATGTCTGTCACTTTGGATGCAATAAAAATAAACATTGAAAAATGTCTGGTTATTAAATACAGGGGTAATCAGTGGCAACACGTTTTGCTATACATTGTATTTTGCACAACAAAAGTTTCAATATTTTGAAAAATATGAGTTCAAGATATCGGAAAAGTTAGACTTTTGCAAGATGAGGAAAAATAACAATGTTGTTAGATTTTCTTCGTAAATAATGAGAAATTGCCAAGTACTCTTCAGTAGAGTAGCTCTACTCTCTTCTTATGCTTTGTTGCTCACTGTGCAGCTCTAAGGTGGAATAAGAACCTCTCTAGGAGCTGTGCCCTTCCCCTCCCCGTTTGTCGATTCTTAACCTAAAGTATTGACTGAGAGTTGTAATGAGACCAACCTGATCGCGGTCTTCCCGCATAGTTGTCAACTTTGGTGAGCGCCGAGAGCGGAAGGAATTTGGCGAAGTTCTCCTTGGCCACGAAATATCTTCGTCCTTCCACAGTTCCATCACCGCTTCCGATGCAATTATCCTGTCGTTTGTTTGTTAATTCATTTGATATATGAATGCAATTTATTGCAAAATGTTTACTTACGAACTCAACGCCAACAGTCCAGTCGTTGGTGATCTGCGGCATCCGTCCGATCCATCGAACTGACCCGAATTCAGGTCCAGATGTCTTAACCCACGCCACTCTCTCGCCCAATGATATGGTCGGAGCGATTGGCTCTTCAAACAAGGGTTCGTCTGCTTCCGAATTATCTTCTTTCGCTGTTTGGTTTAGCACTGCATTAAAAGCAAGAGAAGAGGTCAGTCATAAATACCTTTCTCATCGATAAAACGAATCACTTTCTTTCGGATTTCGCACAATTCAGATATATTTTGCATTAAAGACATGAATAATCACTGAATATTTACGAACAATTAGTTTTACGAAACGGCAATAGTAATACAATTTTTGATACACACTGAGAGACACTATGACGAGTCAAATAACTGTAATGAGTGAATAGACTCGAATGACTTGAATGACTAGAATAATTCGATTCATTTAGTCGGCAGCGATCGGCACTTATTGAGTGCAGTTATTTTATTATTGAGTAGACGAAAATCGATAATTAGGTCTGAAATGCATGAATAGCTGGCATTTTACTAGACGTTTCTGTCTAATTGTCTCTGTAATGTTTGGATAAACAATTAAAGTTTTGCTGAAATCGAAGAGAATGGCTTCAGCTATCGATTGTGGCGAACGTCCAAATGGATGGCACCCGTGGTTTGGTCGGCGGCTAATCGATTGCCAGTCATAAGCCAAGTATGTACTCAAACACTCATGAAGTGAAAGTACGACAGTATTAATAACATTAATAATAAGCTCTTTGGCTTTAATATTGATAATCAATGTCTTCCAGAGCACGGAATTAATGACACAATTGGAGAATTATTATTGCACTGAAATATATTCTGTTATTCATATACAGACATTTTGCTCGTAAGTCTCGGAGCAAAATGAAATGAAACTTAATATAATACAAGGAATATTGTGAATGAAAAACAAATGGATTCTAATTAAGGTTTAATTAGTTATACAAATATTATCGCACACAGAATATTCTGTTGTGCGCTCTCAGCACAAGAGAAATGTGAAAAACGTCTGATTTGTCATAATAGAGATAGAGAGAGAATATTCTTTGCACAATGCTATCTAGGTCACACAATGCACACATCCAACCAAGACTACAGTATAAATACATTGCAATATTGTTAAACAATTTCATTTCGATTTCATTTCGTTTGAAGTTTTCGTTACTATCTGTGCTCTGATTGGTCGATAAAAATATTGGTATAATATTATTGTTTCGTCTAATAGACAGAACCTGACCGCAAGCATAGATCAAATAAAAGACTTGTCTAACGTCGTCTCTCTCGTCAGTAGTCTTTCATTGGGCCGTTCAGCGAAAGTAATGTCGAATTTAATAAGTTTTTTGTTGAGAATGTAATTTTAAACGATTTTTTCAGTAGAAGACAGTGTAAATACAAAAGGAAATGATTACAGGCAACGAAAATTGAGTCTTCAATTCCCTCATCGATGCACTTAATCTGATGGAAGTGGTGTCCCTGATCCTCTCAAATTGACAGCAATGACAGCCAATGGACAAACAAAGACCTATAATAACGATTCTATCCGAAGACGAATGACATGAATGAGACGAATGAGAAGTGAACGCAATATATCACTAAATAGGTATAGATTTCAAAGCGAATCCAATGAAAGCCAATTCGATAAGAATTTTTTGTGCAAAAGTTTAAATTTAATTCAATAAAATGAGGCCCAAGAGGTATTGGACCAGAAGAAAAAGATGGCATCATTACTGATAAAATTCAATTTATGTATAGCAATACAATTCTAGTAAGCGTTTTGCGGCACACAAAACGCAAACCAAATGCATTTCACTTATTTAAAAATCGATTTACAGATAAACATTATATGAATTATTTAGTTTTCATTCAATTCTTGTTTACTCCGGGATCTAAAGAGTATTATATAATTTCACACACATAAGAAGTTCAATCATCTAATTTGTTTGAAAAGGGCTGAGTCAGAGAGAATGAGAGAGACAGATGGTTCTCTCTCTCTCTCTCTCTCTCTCTCTCTCTCTCTCTCTCTCTCTCTCTC
>JAQGCD010000360.1:0-10576 GCA_034698965.1 Zygoribatula sp. | reverse complement strand
TTCACAAATATGGGAAAATCACGAAGTTATGTTTTGAAATGTGGTAGTTTGATAATGAATTACTCAATAAGACATAACGAGGAAAGGATCAAAGAAAGAATGGTGGAAATCGGTTGAGTAGTTCTCGAGTTAGAATTTTTATGAAAAAGTTGACTTGTGCGCCCCCTGGTTGACGCATATTTTTAAAATAAATTTCATATGCATTTTACATCATATCTCATCGATTGGAATTGGTTTTCATTCATATTTCGTGAAAAAATTTCAAAACTTTCACGCCCTCTAGCGACCGTACCATTTCGAGAACCCAAAATTCCCTCGGCCAAAACTGACCTTAGGTCCATATAAGTCTAACATTGAAGTTTGGTCAGGATAAAAGTTGTGGGCGGGGGTCATCTGATTTTTTGAAAGTAATTATTCTCCCATAGGCCCCATTATAGAAAAATCGAGTTTTTTAATTTTAACAAAAAAGTGTACTATTTCGAAAATTCTGAAAAAATCATCATAGGTGAGGGTCATCATGGGCTATCATCTGGCAGAGTGTAAGGCCAGTCCCGCTCACAAGCAGATCCTTCCATAGGGCCTTTACTACGAATCTTCTCATTGCCCTAACTATAGCTTTATTCATTTAATTTCACCTAATTTAATAATGTTTCATTTTGAAGTTAGACTTTAAGTTGCAATAAAAGGCATTTTGTAATGTAGTCTATCGTGAAATATGTGACAAAACATGCTTTTCTCTTATAACGGGGTCTAAAATGCATTGCAATGTATTGAAGTGTCACTCAATTTCACTCTGTTATACCGGGGTTTCGCTTATATCCGATTCTCTTATATCCGAACTCTTATGCATTAGCGCCCCATAGGAACAGCCGGGGCAACGAAAATCCCTCTCTTATATCGAGTTTCTCTTATAACCGGGCTCACTATTGCGGGGTCTGACTGTATTAGCAATATATATCGCCACTGGATATTTAAGAAGTTCAAAGTACTAGGGTAGAACCACATAGAACCACATTCACTGCAATGTTAAAACTGTGACTTCTTAAAATTCCACTCACTTTACTAATTCAGGAATAGGGACTGATCGCAGGTAAACCCTCGGACCGGCAATTACTCAAATAGTCAAATGTCAATGATGCAAGTTTGGAGATGATATTGTGATGGGTTGTGTCAGTGATCACATTCAGTTACATTAACTGCAATAATAAAAATTGTCGCATTGGGTGGTTGTAGTCGATTGTGACCTATTGTGACCTATTGTGATTATCATCGGTGATGTTCTAATGAAGTTGTGATGAGCCTCTTGTGGTGCCATCGGTGGTGCTCTCCGTTCGCATTATAGGCCGATGTGTTGTAAACAGTGTGTGTGTGTGATGCCAGAGGCTCTGTGAGCGTCAGTGTGAGGATAGGCTGAGCAATGCTCACCAATGCTGAGCCTCAGGAGAGAGTCAGTAGTGCTTTAATAGTGCTTCAATAGTGCTGAGTCTCTGCTGAGAAGCCTGAGTCAGAGCCTGAGTGGTGTGTGAGAGCTGTGTTGAGGCTGAGCGGTGGTGAGCGACAGAAAGCAGTAGTCAAACAAATGGCCGTTTATTCAGATGTTTAGTTAAAATGTGATCATAAGTGGTCGGCATTTGTCTCGTCTTTGGGTTAAGGTCTTCAACTCGCCAGGAAAGCCATGATGAAACTGAAATTGCTGAGTCCGGCCGGCGCCGAGTCAGCCGAATACGAGTGGCCTCTGACCACATCGGTATGTGTTGTGGCCATTGAACTCTCATTCATTGACACTTTGGAGCCATGGATGCTAGTCCTCAGCGCTCTGGTGGGCCACTCCAAGGGAGTGACCGCTCTCTCGCTGACCTTCCTTCAGACATTTAGACAATATCCTCGGCATCCATGGCTCATCCCAACTTCCCAACCATGACCATCCATTTAATAGGAATTGACCACTTTTGTTGACTTGCAGGACAAATATGACGGCGCTATCGAAATCGTGGACACGATTAGGTAAGATTATTAGTTGACTAATTAGTTCGGTGACCACTCATACATTTGTTGATCTACATTATCTTGTATTGACATCAAATGCCATTGTTTTGAATAGCAATTTAAATTGAAAGCGAAGCGCAACCAATTGTGTGAATGAGGTTCCGGTTTGTGGTCGGGTTCTTCACCTTCACTCGACTGTCGCACTCGCTTCCAGTTTTTGTTACTTTGTCATGCAATTCATGTTTTGCTCGTCTTATGTTATTGTATCACAATCTCGATTCCAATCTTCGTTGACATTTGACATTTACCATATTTCGCGAATCGCGACATAGGAGGACGTGCACTCTTATCTAAGTTTCTTACGAAGGGGCGTACTGTTAACTAGTTAACATTGCGCCTAATTTCTACTGAATTTGAATAAAAATGAAATATCATTTGAATTAAATAAATTAAATTTCACCCCTAAGAATTGTAAGAATGTCCAGGTTAGCTCGACTTCATTATTCCTTTCATGATGAATGAAAAGTACTATTTCCTATTCAATAAAAATGATAATTTTGTTGACCAAAATATCATGTTAATTGTTACATTGAATTTAACTATCATATGTGGAATTAGCTAGCTAACAATATAACAAGGGAATGTTTATTTAGCATGATAGCCTATCATTGATAGAGATTCATTTTTCAATTATGTTTTATGGTTTTTTTTAGAATGACCTCGCCTTTAAGGTCGTAGAAGGTATCTTTTTGAGTACCTTATAAAATGTTTTTATTCATTCAATTCATTATAACCGTTACTATGGCCTTATGAAAGGTTCTTATAATTCCATGTCTTGACGCCAAACATGAATTAGCGCAATAGCCGTCCGTAAATTCGGCCAAATTGAATGGTCAGTTACCGAAAGTTTGTCCTATTTTGGCCAAATTTTCTGTCTAAATCAGTAATATTCGGTCTTAATTTGACCAAGCTTGATGAACCCTAAATTTAGTTAAAATTATTTCCCGATTCGATAAGTTTTATAAAGCCATACCACATGATTAAATATCCTATAAGGCCCTTATATGCAAGGCTAATGAGAAGTAAAGAATTATACTATTAAGCAATGAAACCGCAACGTAAATTAGATTGTAACAAGGGGACGCACCGTTACCTAGATAAGGGGGCACCCTATTTTGAATTTGTCAATCTTTAAGAAACTTAGATGAGGTGCGCGCTCTGTAATGTCGCGAAATACGATATTATAATATAATATTTTTTATTTACATTTTGTTAACTTAAATATTATCAAGATATATCATTAGAATAGATACATCTATTTTATTTAAACATTTTTAGGCAACTTAACTATTTCATTTTATAAATATCAAAGTATTCGTTTTTCTTGAATTAATTAAATAAGCCATGATAATTATCATACATGTATCCGTGCTTTTGCATAATACACCATGACATGGCCCCAATATTTAGAGTTAAGGACATGAAGGAGGTAAGGGTAAGTAAGTAAAGGTAAGTAAGGAAGTATAATTTTCAAAAGAATACCTTGACATCCAGTTTAATATTAATATATATATATATCTATTTCTAGATATATTTACGAGGTGATTTTTTTAAAAAAAAATTAGGATATTTTTCATTTTATATTGATGATCTATCAAATGTTTGCCGAATCGAACAGTGAATTGAGCAATGAATGTCATGAAAACTCAATGGACGAGGTCTATCCAATAAAATGACTTGGTTCTTATTGACCCCAACAAATGTTTTGCTATAAAAAATTAATTCCGATCTTTGTTCAGATGGGTTTGTGAAGACCACCCGGACATTCGGAAGGCTATGGAAATGAATGTCTTGAATGCCTACGATACCAAAAAGTTAGTCATCAATCCTCTATTGAAAAGTATTGAACCAAATATTGCATCCAGTTTTGATAGTATGCGAACTCTTTGCGACAAATACAACCGAGTTATTAGCCAAACACTGCCTCTCGTAAGTCGATTTCAAATCAGTGATACTTAATTCAATTTAATTAATTTTAAAATTTGTTCCAATTAGTGGAAAGACCTTAATATGAGGAGCTCTTCAAAGGCTTCGACTGGACTTTTGAAGCATATAATTCAAAAAGTTTACAACTTTTCGGTGACAGATCCGGAAAGACTTAACCAATACGAACCATTTTCGCCCGAAGTTTATGGCGAGACTTCATTCGAATTCATCTCACAGATGATCAGTGAAATCGGTTTAACATCCGAAGATATTTTCGTCGATCTTGGTTCTGGGGTTGGACAAGTGGTTCTTCAGGTGGCAGCTGCTTCTGAAATTCGCAAATGTATTGGTATCGAGAAGGCAGACGTGCCATCAGCTTATGCACTCGTAAGTCATCATCAATTTATTAACATCTTTAATCTGATCCATAATCGATGTTTGTTTCATCCAATGAAGACAATGGACAAAAGATTCAAATTTTGGATGCGTTGGTTTGGCAAGAAGCATGGTGAATACCAGCTGATCAAAGGAGACTTCTTCCACGACGACCACAAAGAAATAATAAATTCTGCCTCGTAAGCTATACTTTTATTTGAAGAGAAAACCTCATTTTGAACATTTCAGGTTCATTTTCGTCAACAACTTTGCTTTTGGTCCGAATGTCGATCACATGCTTAAACAGAGATTCGCCGAAATGAAAGATTGCGCTCGGATTGTCTCCTCAAAAGCCTTTTGTTCCCTTAATTTTAGGATAACCGACCGCAATCTGAGTGGTATTTCAGTTATATTCTTTTCTTAATGCCTTTGCTTACTATATATTCGGTATCTTAGATATCGGAACCATCATGAATGTGAAGGAGATTCAGCCCAAAAAGGGTTCGGTCTCGTGGACCGGCAAACCCGTGTCCTACTACTTGCACGCCATCGACAGAACCAAATTGGAGCGCTATTTCGAAAAGCTGAAGAACCCTAAACTCAAGGTTGAAATTAAATTTCAATTAGTGCAACCATTAATTTTTATTTGTTAATTCAGAGTATCGATGAAGACAGTAATCGCAGCAAGAAGTCAGCCAAATCTGAAGCGATAGTTAGCACAGACTCGTCTTCCAATGACTCGAAAGATATGGGCGACGATTCGGGCAATTTCCCGAAGTGGACGCGCAAAGCGTGGTCCGAATGGTGCAATAATAGTAATAGCAAAGCCTCTGCTAACCATAGCAGCGGAAGTCAACACAATGGCAGTTCTGGTCACGAAAGTAACGAAGAGGCCGAGAACATTCCGCGCAAGAAGAAGTACAATCGCGTCGGTCGGCCCCGAAAGTATCCGTTAGAGGTTAGCGCAGCCATAAAGCGCGCCAAACTTAATCAGAGTGAGATCAACAATGAAAGCTCTGGCAATCGAAGACCTGGAAGACCGCGCAAGAACGGAATTGTTTCAAAGAAGTCTAAGAAGACCATTAGACTTAATGGTCTTGATTTGCTTCACGCCCAAACTGTTCTCAGTATCTCATCGTCTGCTGGTCATAGACTCGAACCGGCGCCGGGATGTGTCGACCAGAAGTTGGACACTTCATGTCGCGTGACGTCAGTGCCTAATGTAGTCATGAGAGACACGTCTCTCTTCTCAGTATCTCCAGATCTGACTGAACTTCTAGACACTTGGAAGCAACAGATCCTTCAATTCATAGCTTATATGCAAACCCCTCAGCACAAAGATGTTCTTAAGAAGCAAATCGAGAACGAGAAACGAAGGAATACGGAGTTATTGGCTCAATTGACTTGTTTGGAGCGACACATAAAGGGCTTACTCGAGAAAGGCGTGTCTTTGCTGAAGTCGCGGTTGTATGAGTTGGGCATCAAAGCTTCCACTTCTCACGAACTGCTCGAGAAGGCCCGCGAAATGGTGGCCCACAATAGAGAGCTCCAAATACATGAGTCGTCTCTTCAGAAGCACATCAACTTCTTGGAAACTCAGAACACCAAGTTGTTGACTAAAGGGCAAAAAATGGAAACCTGCAACTCGAGTCAAACTCTCAATGGTTTTCGTAAAAACAAATCAAATATTCTTTCAGAATTGACATCGATGTTCGAGCAGAAGAAACATTTGTCCCATAAAGTCAACCAATTGGAGAACGAAGTTCTCAACCTCGAGAAGTCAAATGTCTTTTTGACAAAGTCGAAGAGCTCTGAGCCCGAGCCGGACCTCTATTCAGGAGTGATCGTCGCCAATGACCTTAAACGAAAAAATGTCAGTCATTCGATAAAAATGCCTAATTATGAGGAGAGAATTAATTCGTTAATTATTCACTGTCTGAACGAACCAAACAAAACAAGTAAAACATATCCGCCAAACAGTCGACAGACAACAGAAATGCAGAATTGCAATGAAAGCGCGAAAACGGACAAAGAGTGTGATAAAAGCTTGAACAGCAATAAAATAGATGAAGAGTCGCATAATGTGAACTCTCGCGTAGAGGTCAACAAACAAGTCTCCGATGCTAAAGAAAGTGCCTTAAGTAATGGACGCAATTCGCCTATTATTAATGCATCACCAAAAAGACCGGTCGAGAAAACTGTTGAGAAAAAACCTCTTCTCATGACTTTGAAGATCGATCGGACAGATAACAGCGCTTCGGTCAAAGAATGCAATTCTCCTATTGATTCATATGCCAGAAGTAATGAAGCTAGGGGTAAACGCAAATCAAGCGATGAATCAGTTCATTACAAGAAAAAGTAAGTCGTCTTCGAAATAACACTTTAATAACTAATATTTTCTATAAAATGTTTTGTACCAAATATTCAAGAAACTGAAATGAGACATTGCTATTACTGAATCAGGTTTATAAAGTAAAATATACCTTTTCTAAGGTAAAGTAAGAAGGTAATCAAGTAATCTGACCTAGAAGAGAATCTGGGCTAAAGAAACAAACTTGGAGCGTTACTCCCTTGCACTGCCTTACAGGGGTTTGTTGGGGTTTAACGATACCCTCACAGAAGCACTGACTGCAACTCCTGGGCTGCGCGACAGTAGGGCGCCATAGGGATAGAACAGATTAGGCTCTGAAGATCTACATGCTTAATAAGAAGTCTAATCCACAAGTCTCCCTACTGTCTCGCTGGCCAGCTGCAACTCTTATCGCATTATATTGTTTGTGAAGAGCCCAAAGACATTCAATCCAAACGAATTGGTCAAAACAAATGTTTCATCAGATGTGAAGAATCATTGTGGACTTGTAAGTTGCATCTGATCCACCGTTATGTCTTCACTGGTCCTCAGATGCAAGACATGCCTGAACAGCGACACATTATCGCTGTTGTCCGCACAAAACAAGCTTATAGTGCGCAAACATCTTCGCCCGAACCATCCTCTTCGATGTTATTCCTGTCTTACCGGTCGGCCTCTTCTGATAAATAACAGGAAGAATGCAAAGAACTCATTCGCCTATATTAATCAAAAGAGGAATATTGTGACAGCTGTTAGGATCTTAAGGAGCGTTTTAAAGATACGATATCTGGTGTTAGGCTCAGCCGTCGGAGGAGGAATTCACATGTCCCAGGTTGGTCGCAACCTTAACCAATTATCCTTCCATTATTGAACTTTTGAATTCATAGAAATTCGAGGAATGGAAAGAAAGTCTACCAAAGTTCAAATGGATCGAAGGCCTGACACCAAATGCCGATCAGATAAATGGCATTAGAAGTAAATTCTTTGAAATCAGAGACCGGTTTTCATCAGATGAAGGCATTCTCTCAAAGATCAATACCAATGCCAGCCATACCATTGATATGTTAAAAGAATGGATTGAAGAAGCCAAACAACAACAAGGTCGTCAATCCTCAGGTGAGTTCATTCCTCCATTCCTTAAACCCTTTTCTTGATGTCCGCCTAGCCTTGTATTTCGTTTCAGAACCAGATCTTAAAGCTCCTAACGATGATAATGACAGTTCTGTGTCTTCTTTCTTCACGTCTTCTTCGAAAAACGAAGAAAAAACTGGTCCTAATCGCGAAAGGGAAAGAATTCAACGATTACAAGATGAATTAATAAGTGTCCAGGTATTTGTTAAATTTTGTTGCTAAAATTTAATTTATTTATTCTTCAGTTGAAATATCAGAAAGAAATCGAAAGATTAGAGAAAGAGAACAAAAATCTTCGAAAAACAGTTCTACTGAAGTCTCATAATAGCAGTTCTCTTCGAAAAATGAAGAAGTCTTTGATTGATTTGTATTCAGAAGTGTTGGATGAATTGAGTGACTATGACTCCAATTACAAAACTCAGGACCATTTGCCGCGAGTCATCGTTGTTGGTGACCAGAGCTCTGGAAAGACAAGTGTTTTAGAAATGATTGCTGGCGCCAGGATATTCCCTCGAGGAGCTGGAGAAATGATGACACGATCGCCCGTTAAAGTGACACTAAAAGAGGGTCCATACCACATCGCCAGATTCAAGGATAGCTCACGCGAATTCGACTTGAGCAAAGAGTCGGAGCTATTGGATCTTAGGCGGGAGATCGAGATTAGAATGAAGAACAGCGTTAAGAATGGTCGCACAGTTAGCAGTGATGTGATAGCCCTTACAGTTGAAGGGCCTGGTATTCAGAGAATGGTTTTGGTCGATCTGCCCGGTGTGATCAGCACTGTGACAACCGAAATGGCTCAAAACACAAGAGAGGCTATCAAGGAGATCACACAAACTTATATGAGCAATCCTAATGCTATCATTCTCTGCATTCAAGACGGTTCTGTCGATGCCGAGCGAAGCATTGTCACCGATTTGGTCAGTCAAATGGACCCGAACGGCAAGAGAACCATATTTGTCTTGACCAAAGTCGATTTGGCGGAGAAGCAAATGACCAATCCATCGCGGCTCCAGAAGATTTTGGATGGAAAACTATTTCCGATGAAAGCTCTCGGATATTTCGCGGTCGTCACCGGTCGCGGTAACCAAGATGACTCAATTCAGGCAATTAAAGAATATGAATCGAAATTCTTTTCAAATTCGAAACTTTGCAAGTAATGTCTAATCTTAATATAATTTTGTCTCGATATTAAAATATACAATTCAATTGACAGGGATGGTATTTTAAACGCCTCTCAATGCACGACTCAGAGTCTGAGTCTAGCAGTGGCCGATTGCTTTTGGAAAATGGTCAAGGCTTCGGTCGAGCAGCAAGCCGATGCGTTCAAAGGTATAACATTGGCAGTGGTTTGTCAATGCCAAAAATTTGTAGGCAACAGGGGTTCGCTATTTTTTTAACAGGAGCTCCTCATTTGCCCGCGTTGTCATTGACTATACTTTTTTTCAATCGTTTTAATTTTCTTTTTTATAGCTACGCGTTTCAATTTGGAAACTGAATGGAAGAATAGTTACCCTCGACTCAGAGAATTGGATAGAGTATGTGATAGTATTATTATATATTATCATGAATCGTGAACACTAACTGTTATTTTTTCATAGGATGAGTTGTTTGAAAAGGCTAAAGGAGAGATATTGGATGAGATCATCAACTTAAGTCAATTGAGTCCTGTTTATTGGTTTGTTTACATCAATGCTTGCAAAAAGAAATTAATTAATTATATTTCAGGGAAGAAGTGATCTCAAAAAAATTGTGGGAAAGGGTTGGCTTTTATGTGTTCGAACAAATCTATTTGCCGGCCGCTCATACATCCAATTCGGGGTTCGTTTCATTTTCTTTTATTTTAATATTTGTTCTAAACTCACTAATATATTTTAAATTGATGTTGAATTGCAGAACATTCAATACTCAGGTAGACATAAGACTCAAGCAATGGGCCGATCAGACTCTGCCAAATAAGTCAGTGCAGATCGGATGGGAGTCATTGCAGGAAGAGTTCGTTCGATTAATCGAAAAGAACAAGTCAGTAAAGGACCACGATGACATCTTTGACTTCCTCAAACAATCCGTCGCTGAAGAAGCCATCAAAAAGCATAACTGGGAGACCAAAGCGGCTGAAGTTTTGGTGAGAATTCAAAAATTATGAACGTTTTATCCGGACGATAACATTAAACAAATTCAATCACTAGCGAGTCATCCAATTAAATGTCTTGGAAGACCGATCTGTTCCCGATAAAGCCCAATGGGATTCGGCAGTCAAGTTCTTGGAGAAAAGCATATCTGAAAGATTGCGTTTAAGTAATATTTTCTTTTTCATTGGTTTTCTCCAATCTTTCTAATTGTTTGTTTTGAAGCCGAGGCACAACTCCATGAATTGGTTGGTCCGGGATTTGTTGAGAGATGGTCGCGATGGAGGTCACAAAGTGAAAGTCAAAATATTAATTCATATATCAAAAGTGAACTAGACAAACTGGTGACCCAACACATCTCTCAGGTCTGTCACCGATAATCGATCCAATCCAATGATATCTCATTTTTCCGATTTTCAGAAACAAAACTCGATCCTCGCAGACGACGAATTGACAGCAGTCAAGAAGAATTTGCAAAACCAAGGCATTGATGTCGATTTCGAAATGGTATTATTGTTAATTACTTTTGAGCTCTAAATTTTATTGGGCATTGTATTTGCAGATTAAGCGAATTTGGTATCCTTTGTTTCGATTCAATTTCCTTAAGACTGCGTTAAAC
>JAQGCD010000359.1:0-10578 GCA_034698965.1 Zygoribatula sp. | reverse complement strand
TTTAAACTTTGGTTTAACTCAAATTAATCTCATCAGAGTTAGTAGAGATGTTATGGAAATCGGAGTCATTTGTGAGTAGTTTATAAAAATGAATTAAACAGAAGAGCATAATAGAGATCATCAAACAGAACATAAAGTTATTGTCGGCTTAATTAAGGCTACGATTGGTGGTCGCAGTGGCTCTGGTTTGTGGCTCTGGTTTGTGGCACTGCTTAGTGGCAATGCTTAGCCGGTGCTGTTAAGTCAGACAAATGTATCGCTAAATTAGTTGTGGATTGCATTTGCAGGAAAGCAATGATGTTTATGTGAGTGTCTCTGCTATCAATAAGTAGAGCCAGTAATTTGTGTGCCTCTCTCTCTATCCTCTGTGTCTGTGCGCTAATGTAAACGATATCAGGGCCGACATGGAATGGGAAGTACATTAACTCTAACTGACCGCTGCGGAAGAGCTCGCAAACCAAACCATTATAGAGCCCAACAGATAAATATAAAGATACGAAGAAAGGGTTCAAAACCATTGTCTCGTGTCATCAGTGGTTTGTGAGAACATGTCATAAAACAATCGGATATCGAGAGCCGTCATAAATGTTATTAAACTCGAACGAACGCTACGATTCACTGAAATTCGTTGTGATTGTCACTCTTTTCAGGGTCTTTCGGGTTTGTCGGGTCTATTGGGTCTATCGGTCTCTCACTCTGTCTCTCTGTCTCTGTTGGGGAGACTTATTGTGTGTGACTTCGAATATGAAATAATAAATGAGAAAAAGTAGGCGACAGTCAGACAACAAAATCGATGAGTTGTTGGTTGTGCTCAACATTTCGCGCTCGACTTTCCACTAAAGGGTCTAATGTCTGACTTAATGAGTTTGGTTTATTAAAGAGATTCTAAATATTTATCATTAGACGCGAACACCAAAAGCCTTTGAATCCAATGTCAAATATTTTGCTATTTTGTCATAAAGTTTTTCTATTAGTAACAACTTTTCCAATTCTATCGTTTTTTTGTTGCAATCGTTTCGATGTTTCTCTATTTGACAAACCATTGGAAACCATTTAATATCAATTTCTATGCGATTGTTGTTAAAGTCATTGGTTAGCAACCAATGGAAAGGCATGTGTTGGACATTATTTTCTCATTTGTTAAGTTTGAAACTTCTTTTCAAATTCAATATTCATAGAGAAGGCATTGCATTGAATTGTGAGCCAATAGTCAATTCTGGTTCCATAGCATATACACTGTAACGTTATAATGGATAGACAGCGAGAGTTCGATTTTTGCCGTCTATTTGTTTGTCTGATATAATGAATGAAATAGAGATACAGAGAAACAGAGAGTCAGGAAATCAATTGACCTGACGGTGGAGGGGGTGTAACGCCTTCGGTGGCCGCATAGATCACGCAGACTAACGATTGGCCCACAATAACAATGCCTTTTGTTTTTCTAACTCTTTCATTGGTAAGGCTCGCGGTCAGTGTCTGAAGGCGGGCACTGATCTCCATTTCCAATTGAGCCGAGAGGTCAGCCGTTAGAGCCTTCGCTTGCGTTACTGTTTCACTGCTACCGCTCTAATGCCTTACACGTCGTATAACTTATATATCGCTTCTCTTCATTATTAGCCACCATTCACTGGTCGGCGAATAGATTAAAGTGCTTTCGAGTATTAGCAGTCCATGTATTGAATGGCTCAGTGTATTGGAGAACGAGGGGACAGACAGTGAGAGCAGTGAAAGTCAGACTCTTGTGTAATACTAACAAAATGAATGCGAAGAGGAAGAGCTAAGTGTGCTTTGGCTTCGCCACAAAAAAGGCAGACCAGGAGTCGACACAAACCGAATAAGAGAATCGACTGATAAATAATGTGTTTTTCTCAATCTCGTTAGCGAAGACACAAACGCATCAAACGGCCAAAACACTGGTAAAAGAGCAAAAGTGATCCGGATTTTGGCTTTAGGGGACACAATGAGAGCCAATGCGAGTCAATGCGAACTAATGCCAGGCATCACAACCGACGCTCACACCACACACACTACACACACATACAGTGATACAGTGGCCGACACTTAATGAGATTTTGGCTTTTATTTTGTGGAGACAAATGAAGCGAAGATAGCCATCAAAAATGTAACGAACTATACTCTATCCTGTCTTATCAGTTGCGGCGAAAGGACAACACAAACATATTAAATAGTGGACGACAATCACTGTGTGCCCAATGTCTCGGATGTCATGACTTTCTCAACACATCTCCGATAAGACAGATATGGTTTTATTGATATATGTTTGCGGAGACGACAAAACTAATGCCCTATTCATGAACACAAACGAATCATTCAAATCGAATTCACACAAATCGGAGAAAATATATTTCAAACTATTATTTGTTCAAACTTTTTCTTCCGATTGTATGAGAAGTGCAATGCAATCCAATGGGAAAGACAATTAATGAGGTAAAAGTCAACTGCTTTTGTCTGATTTGTCTGATTCTGTTTTGTTCTAATTTATAAAACAAAATAAAAGAATATATTTTCTTAAAAATTCTAATTCAAAGTCATAAATATAATACATTTTAAAGACGCGGTGTTTTAGACAGAGTCCTGGGATTTGGTAACGAAGACAAAGAATTGTTTCAATTTAATGATAAATGCATCAGAAAAACGAAATATTCATAGCATTTCCGAAAATTCTAGAATTCAATGCAAAAGTTTTGCCGAAAACAATGTTTGCTTCAACTGAATAATAAATGAGAGCAAAACTAAATTTAATTCTTGGCCACCGAAACAATTCATGTATTTGTTTAAGAAAACAATTGATCGATACGTAAGACATGAAATTTATATAAGAGGAGTAGTTATGGCGAGACTTGTGATCTGTTTTGAGCACAAGTGCTTCAACTTTAACATTAAGGGTTAGCAGCAGTTGATGTGCTCTTCAATTAGATTAGGTTCGACTAAATGAGACAAACGGAGAGTCGAATATAGAGAGTGAGAGTTGGGAGAGATGTTCAAGAAAGAGAAGCCAGAGATGGAGAGTGAGACTGAAAGACCATTTATATGCGATCGCTTAAGCACTGCAACACTTGAACAGTGCGAGAGAGGGATGCCGGGGATGGCAGGCATGAGAGGCATCATTGGCATCACTACAAACAGTGACATAACTCACTCGATACCGCTACTGCAAACACGACTACCGATGCCATCGGTGCCATCAATGCCATCAATGCCTGTGCTCTCAATTACATCCTACTTGAACGGCTAACTCAATGGCAATGACATAATGTGTTCGCCCATATAATAGTTAATATCAAATGATAATTCAATGCAAGGCTAAAAATGTCGACTCTTTTGAGTGGCAAATGTTTTAGAGGCTTAGAGAGGAGTCGTTTGATTAGGGCCTCCACTCATACATCCATAACATCCATATGTATGAATGGCTTGAGCTCGAAGTCCATGCCTCGGACGGACTTCGCTTCGGTTGAGTTTAATTTCCTGCATCTTTGTGGAAGACGTGCTGCTTCTTGGAGTCGAGGGTCACCACCGGATCATCCATTGCGTGAGTGATGCCAACGATAGACAGGCAGCCCTCTCGCAGACATCCCTTACCGACGATCCGCTGCCACTAGATTAGAGCCCGGATTGCGTAACAAAGCGTTGGCGACACATAATTGTGTGTCAGTCCTCATAAGCTCTATGCATATAAAATTATGCTCTGCTCTCACTCTTAACACATAAGGTTTGCACAGTAACAGTGATGAGCAAGGTATTGTCACCCCTACAAATGATTAATCGGCAACAGACAGACAGTGGATTTACGGTCAAGTCCCAGCAATCTGATAGAAATAGTTTTTTGTGATGAATTTTAAAAATTTAGGCCAAACTAGTGAGCGGTGGCGTCTGAGGCAGTGGTGTCGGTGGTGGGCGCAGTGCGAGTGTTGGCTGTCCCGCAGCACTCGGTTTGTGATTCATTTGGTTTGATAGCAATTCCATCGAGAATTGTGCAAATGGTATATACACTTGAATTGCATACAACACACCATTGCCTTTGACTAACAAACACACGCCTGATATCTGAGAAATATTTATGAAGTATCGCAAGTGTATCCCCGACTCCATTGTGGTCGACCGCCGAACACAAAGAGCAGTTATTTTTTGTTGCCTATACTCATGAGAACAAAAAAGCATTAGTATTAGCATTGATGTCAGTATTGGCTCTGTTTTAGACCGTTGCTAACAATTTTCACTCTTCTTGACTGTTCTTGACTGTGATGGATAACCGATCCAACCTATCCTGATATCGAGGCACAGACCACATAATCAGCGCATATATTAACTCATATGCTCTTTAGTTGGCTTCCAATTGATCTTATCTCTGACTGACGGGCGCTGCACATCACTCGAGTGCCGTTGGACCGCCATCTGCACGGGTCGGGCGGTCTACCGCTCCCGAGACCACTGAGACCTAGTCGAGCACTTGTGACTGCTTGCGTACGGTCGTCATCCAAAAGTGCAAGTCTTCCCCAAACAATCAGGTAATTGAAAGATTGAAATAACTGCTAATAAGAATTGATTATCGCAAGCAATTCGATGCCAAACATTCAAATTTCAGCCTCAATTTGTTATCGCAATGAAACCAAGATCACCACAATTGGAGCGTCTGAGGGATGAACTTTGCGAAAATGATTTAATGCAAACTCTCATAGATTATGATTTAGATCTCCTCTAATAAAGAATGATTATTCTGTCAAAACTTGGCCTCAAAACGCACTCAATATGTGATATGCCTTAAAATCGATTCTAATTTATTGTTCGCATCAAAGGTCTGAAATAATAGCAGATAATGAGTGCAATAAGTGGTTTTCAACCATTGTTGCCTTCAACTGACGACTGACGACTTGCACCACTCTTTGGGCTAACGCAAACGTCAGGCATGGGATCAGTTGCGAATGGATTCGGTCAAAGTTGAGTTTGTTTGCCATTCAATTCATCACTGGCTTTGAAGTTTCATTACTCAAATACACAGCAAATGCATAAAAGATGAGAAATGGAAAAATTGTTGTTCTGCTGATCTGGCATTTCGGCCAACACCTCAATTACTTTTGGGCTTCCTATGCCTTTCCTACCTGTTCCGTCTGAAATGCGATATCAATGCAAAACCAACAACTGGTTTAAGAATGGCAGTCATACAATTGGTCACAATTGCCCATGACACTTTAATGTGACATCAATGCCTCTTTTATAACTCTAATAAGCCGGTTCGATATCGTCGAGTCAATTATCACCGGAGCCAACAGTCCTGCACCTTATGTCTGAGTTATGGTTGGTTTGAATTGGTTGGAAACATGAGAAGTGAAAATATAGGCAATGCATGCAATTTCAAGCACTGAGACATTGTCGCCCAAATCAAATGCTAATGCAGTTCAATACCGGCTTTGGATCCGTAAGGTGTGTGCCATAACTACACCGTAACCGATAACTGGATATGCATTTGATCTGCAATTCATTGATTCAGTGAAAGTGAGGCACAAAAGGGAATCGCATTTATTTGCGAACTATTGCACAACTGATTACTGGTTCAGCACTGGTGGCGGTGGGGCTCAGCTTTGCTACTGTTGCCGGTGTTATGCCTCAGCCTCTGCTGTGCTGTGCAGTGCAGCACAGGCCGAGAGCACCTGCACATTACATGTCCGCTTCCATGCATGAAGGAAATCAAGTCAATTGATTCAATGCTCAAAGACAGTGACTGGAGAGTCAGTAATGGCCAAACTCTGCCTGAGTTCGGGTCCACTCCATGTAATTCCAGGTGCACTTCGGTTGTGCACAGCATTCACAACACGTTAAACGAAATGGAAATCTGCTTCGCCTTGATTTCCATGGGTTTGGTCTCTGTTTAGGTTTTTTTAGGTCCGTTTCCGTTATTACACTTTTGCATATTCAACGGCAATATAAGTGAAAATGTTGCGCAAAAGCCAAGGGATGACCTTTTGGGGCGACCTTTTGTGGGAACAATCATTTGGATCACAATTGTTATTACTTTCTATCACTCGTTCCGTTCATATTGTCTATTAATTACATAATAATTACTTCGAAACTCAACGACAAACCAAAAAATCTGATGAATGATTCGAAATTGCATAATGAGTTTGAATGACATTTGTGGCCGACATTCAGACGGATCTCAGAGACACAGAGCAGAGAGAGTTCCGCTTAAATCTATATTTGACTATAAGTCACCGAAAATGTCACTTTGGGCTACACTTTCCGTTACAATTAAGTTTGTAATACAGAAACCGCAATAATTGAATGCTTGTTATTATGAATTTCATTTTTTGTGATTACGTTTAATTCATATCGTTTTTATGACTCGACTTTTACCTTACAAACCAAGTGGAGCTCAATTACGGTATTCAAAATACATGCAACAAAAATGTACTTCAAAAAATGAAAAAATTAATTTTCTATAAATTCTGAAATAATGTTAATAAATATGTTTTAATTTAAAATAAGTGTCATCTAAAGAAATAAATTTAGTGTAAAAGACAGAGCAGTGATAGAAACCATCAAAACATGAAAACTTGTGGCTTTGATCGCAAACTCGAGCTGCAAAACCCATGGACTGAACAAAGTTAGTTTATTTGTGAGAATATTGTGAAAGATGACAAAAAGGACTGTTAAGAGAGATAAGGATAATGTGTTGCATTCGGTAAAAGAGCGCAAATCAATAAATAGTCTTCTTTTGAGTAATTCATATGCATTTAGAGAAGCGATGTCTTTAATGGAATAAGTGAAAAGTCGTGTTCACCGCAAACAACGCTCAATAACCGCATATAAACTGAGAGACAGACCTCATATATAAATATCTATAAAAGTAAACACATATTCCAAAGCAAAATACAATTTATAGCGACCCGAGTGATGGTCTCATGACTTGCAACCGTATAGACCGAGCGGTCGACCACTTTTGACGCCATCAGGAATTACGCGCTCTTTAGCTACTGATCACTGATCAAAAGATCTCTGATCATTACCTTGTGATAACCATGAAATGCAAATTAACAATATTTCTTGAATTTAGTTTCTCAATTTTCTATCATTAAACTATGCTATACGAAATGAAGATAATGAAGATTGATTTGCAAGTGAGACGACCACCTTGCTCATCAGTACGTCAGCCCAACAGCTCGTCGGCCGCAAAAGACACCGAAATATACTTTTAGGCAATTTAGTACTAAATAACGGATCGATCCATATCAACAACAATATTGGTCATCATTTCGTAGAAAAAGTAATGATTTGATGCACTTTTAGCTTCAATGTTATGCTTATAATCCATAAGTTATAGGTATGAAACATAATTTAAGAGTCACATCCATTTAATTAATTACTATTTCTTCTAAGTTATCTAAGATATACAGTTTACTCATTCTGTTTCGATGACCATTCTGAACATAATTGCCCAATAGGTTAATAATTATTTGTAAAAACTCAATTTAAGTTTAATGAAATGATAATCTTTGAAAGATAAGTAATTTTTTTTTGTTTTCATCTTCTTATATAAGAATTTAATAAATAAACTCTCATGTAATAGAAACCAAGAAACAAGAATTGATCTTCATTCGGATGACCAAAACACAAATTCTATTGTTAGCTTACCAAAGCATGAATGACATCTGTTGACCTGAATTTGAAACAGTGGCTTAGAATTCTAAAGTTGCACAGAATTCGTACAGAATGAGAAGAGCATTATGCTTGAATAATCCATGTAATTGGACCGAATATGTTGGATTCTAGTTAATTAAAATTAAGGTTAATCTAAGTATATTAGTGATAAACATTTGAAAATTGAAATTTCCGTCCAATCAACTAAATTGGCTTTTTTGCAAATTGTATTTTTATCATAAAATAATTATAAAATACAAATGTATTTAATTCATAAAATATGTTCAACATGAAAATCTTTCGGGTCATATCTGGGACAAGAAGTAATCCATTTGTGTTCTTTCACGACTTTCATATCATATCTTCTGTCATCGTCGACGTCGAGCAAACCTTTCAATAAGTCGATGCAATCTGAGGTCACTTTACAAAAGACCTGTTCAGGCATTTGTAGTTCAGGTTTTTCCATATTGACTAACATTTCATGCAAATTGTAAGCGTTTTTATGATTTTTGCAATAGAAGGGTCGGTTGAAGTTAATGAGTTTGTAAAGACAGACCCCGAGCGCCCACATATCCGACTTGAGTGTGTTGTAAGGCTTGGTTCGGATGTTGAATTCATTTGCTTTATGTAAAGTGTCGCTTATATACCATCGTATCTGTTCGGGCGACATATAGGCCACTGTTCCCAATGTTTTGGTGGTCAGAATAAGTCCGCTGTCGTCTTTGATAGCCTGTCTGCTGCACCCGAAGTCTGTTACTTTGATCACTTCTTTGTTATTGGTTAGAGATATCAAAATGTTGGACAGTTTGAGATCATTGTGAGCGATGCCATTGCTGTGCAAATAGTTAAGTGCAGCCGATATCTCGACGAAGTAGGACTGAGCCACTTGTTCACTGAAAGGATTCCGATTGTGTCTGAGCTTCTGTTCCAGATTACCGCCCTCTGCGAACTCCATTATTAAGAAACTGATGGTTCGATCGCAAATGAAATGATCAAAAACTTTAATTATATTCTTGTGATCATGTCTCTTTAGAATTATCACTTCGTGTTTGAATGCCTCAAACCTATTCTTCTGGAATAACATCTTTTTGCAAAGTTCCATCACTTTTGCGGCCAATACTATTTCATTTCTGTCCCTCACTTTGTAGACTCTACCGAAGCCTCCCTTCCCGATGATGTTGTCGCAGAGGACTTCGTAACCTCTCAGTTTGAGCACTTCTTTGTCGTATTGCCATTCCCCTAATACAAAGCGGGTGGCAGTGAGTCCAGACTCTATCTGTTCTGTGACCGCATCGTCTGACACATGATCGGGATATATACGACGACTGCTCTTCAATGACTCCCATTCGCGACCCATTGTCATATAAGTTTGCGGCGACTTATTTGATTCTCTGTCGTTCTTTACTCTAAAGCAGCAGCAAAAGTCGATTATTACACTGATTGTCTGACCCATACTGTCTTTAATTATCTCAAAATGTCCACTGTTCACACTGTTAAAACGGTTATACTTGAAAATGAATGAAAAAATTTTCGATTACGAACCAAAATGACAGCAGTTTTTAAATTTTTAGAATTAACTGTCATTTATTCATAGACATCGAAACATTTGATCGGTGGTCACTATTTAACAATGTAAGCGTCCTTGGCGATACTCTCTTTTACAGTGCCTTATTATAAGGCCCTTATAGTTATAAATTAAAACTTATAATTTATAAACCATTGGAGGTCTAGTTTTTAATCTAATGGATTTTTCATATAAACAAAAAAGAAACAAAGCATTTTTGTTAAGAACTAAGTTTTCTTTTGTGTTGCAGATGGCTGTCTTCCGACGGGGTCGGGAATAGTGCTCACTTTGGATGAGGTATCTCCCGTCAGAAACTCTTCAGTGCCCGTTCTCTTAGGGTCTTTAAGACTGAACGTTCCGACCATCCGAGAGCCGGCCACCGGTACTCCTGCTCCGGGATCGCTTTTTGTCTCACTTTTGACTGAACTTTGTTGCGATTGAATCGCCTTTGAATTCACTGTTGTTTTAGATTTGTCTGTCTTTGAAGTTTCGTTTTGATTGAAGAATACGAAGTAAATGACAATCATTGCGATCACTATAATAATGAACAGAAATATTAGAAAGAGCAGTATATCCATCACAAGAACTGTTTTTTGACCACAAAAGAATAAGAATTGTCTTAATTTCGGATAAGAGATTCAAACAATAGACTGATCTCATGCTAAGAATGATAAGTTGAGAATATTTCGATTATTATTCACGCGAACTCATTATAACTGTTAAAATTCAAAATCTTTTCAGTTAGAGTTCAATCGTTGTGAGCGTCGGATCAAAATCTATTGACCAGTCTTTGAGCAAAATCTAATCGGAAAGATATCTTGAGTTGAGATATGGCGGGCAGTCGAAGCAACAAATCCAAGTCAAACAAGTCGTTGGGCGACGACAGTCACTCAGGCCATGGCTTTAAGGGCTCGGGTATGGCCGGCGTTGCTCTCAGTGTGATCGGCGGTGCGGTCGTGGCGTTCGCGCTCTACAAGTACTTCAAAGATAGCTCGGGATAACCTAGAGTTCGACCGCAGTCGGGACAGAGTCATGATCTCAAGATTATTATTGAACCTAAAGTTTTGACAAAATTTCACCAAAAAATATATTTGAATAAAAATAGTTTCAGAGTTGAAAAGAATTTTCTTGAATTTCTTTGAGTAAACCTAAATTAAAATTTTATTCATCATTTGCAGTCTTCAATCGTTTCGAAAGGAATAAGAAAAGTCTTGAAGCAGTCTGGTGCAGAATATACCAATTAAGTACTCTTTGAACATGACTTAAAGTGAATAAATGTAAAAACGGCGTTGAATTTATTCTATGAAAAAGTCCAAAGGTTAATTTGAATCAAAAGTGATATCAGAGCTTCTCAAAGCTAA
>JAQGCD010000358.1:0-10591 GCA_034698965.1 Zygoribatula sp. | reverse complement strand
AGCTTGCTTACATCTTTCAAATACCGATGTCACTTTTGAAGATCATTTTAAAAGACATACTAATGCCGTAAAAGAGAGAGAAAAGGGCTTTGAGTTTGACAGACAAAATCGGATAAAAACAGAGATACAGAAAAAGAAGTGAATCCCAATATAACCCCTGAAAATTTGACGAATTTACTATTCAGGAAAAGCTTGAGGCTATTATGATAATTGAGAAGATAAGCGTAGCGGGAATATTGTAGCGGTAATTCCCATGAGGGGAATTTTGTTATTACCACCAAGAACTCAGCATAACATATTTATCTACCTATTAAATAGTTTTTACTTTCTATCGACGAATTCGTTTTTATTAAAAGACTTACCTCAAGGTATTCCACTCTACCTAACTCTAATGGATGATCAATGATGAGTAAGTTGGCCCTAAGGCTACTGTTAAGCCTTTAAGTGGTTCCTCTTATGTAATCTTATGTGAAATATAATCTAACATCTTTTGCCATAACAGCAAATTAGCAAGATTAACTAACGAAACATATCTGAGAGGAAAATTAAAAGTCCCTGTAGACCTAAAGTATTGAGACGAAACTATTGATCGATTAAAGATAGTATCGAATATGAGCTTTGAAAACTAATATGGTCACCTGCTTCAACTACCCTGAGCACCAGCCGAGCCACAGCACAAGATCCCTCGTCTCATCTAAATTCATTAATTCGTGAATTTTTTTGAGCTAAACCTTTTATTTCATGAATAATATTCATTAGTATTTTTTAGTATTTGTTTACATATGAGACCATAAATTGCATTAAATATTAAAATAAGAATCGCTCCGAAAACAAATGTTATGAATATTTAATATACAATGCGAATAATATGTGTGAATAAAATAAAGTTTTCGATTTGTTTGGCCAAACCGTGGCTCATGTCGAGTATGGGAAGAGGGGTAAGAGGGAGGGGATGGGAATGGGGAAGGCATGGTATTCAAAGAACAAATTGTCAGAATATTAGTATATTTTTACTTGAAATTCAAATAAAGCAAAAAATTTGATCCATTTTTCACAATTGAAACGATACGAACGAAGAGATGAATATTAAAGAAGAAGAAAAATAATCGATTGAAATGATTATTGACGGTGAATGTCCTCTGAAGAGGAGTCTAAAGAATGTCTCTTCTATTGAATGTTACTCTAAAAAAGTCATTCCTTTCTCTGAATAACTTTATGATTAATACTTTTGCTAACAATCGTCAACATTATTGAGAGCTGGATGTCAGGGATGCCGAGGACTGATTAGAAAGAGGAAAGCGGTCGAACACTGACTGGTGTGCAATGACTGGGATCGCACGAACAGTACATCGATTACGAACGACAATTCATCAATACCTCCACGGCTTAACGCAGATATCACTGGAAGCAATAATTTTTGAGTGACGTGTCGTTCGATAAGCGCTTCTTGTGATCCGTTGCCCGCATCCCCGACCCCACTATGACTGGCAATAATATAAAGAAGAATTTTTTATGTCTGTTCTCCGGTCGGATCAATAAGCCATTACACGAGTGTTTGCAACGGCTCTAATCTACTGTACTTAACACTTATCGTATACTAATTTCCAGCGCCATATCCGATACAGACTCCAACCGATCGTAAGCCATGTTTATATAAAAATTCTTGAGATCCTTCCCAAAGATATATCGATTCACTTCTTTCACTCATTTGACACTCAGTTTTGCATTGAATTTCTTTTTTTGTGATTGACACCAGGATTAAAAATATATTCTTCCGATCTATACTTGTTCTGACATATTTTTTCGGGTGAACGGCCTGAGAATCTCGGTTATTTCATTTGAGTTTAATATCTAAAGTAAATTATCTAGATCAATAATCAATTATAGAGATGATACCGGAATCGTTAACGCATACAACTTCGGCGCATGACTTCAAATCTGTGCTCAAAAGCTGGCTTTGAGGGGAAGAATCGGTCCCCGGTTTGATTGCCGGAGGGCTTCGAAGGGACAACAAAGTCAGTGCAAAATTAAAGCTCTTGTTTAACAATTAATTGCATAATATTGATGAAAATTCTTTAATTAGATAAAATTAGGCTGTTAATTATATTAAACGAGATTGGATTTTGAGTTAAACAAGCTCAATCCGGAAAAATAGTTCAAATTTTTGCAGGGATTTCCATACGGTATAACTTAAGAACAGACTTCAGTAAAGAATGAGATTCAAGTAAGATTATTTATCACTTGACAAGTTGTGTCTTGACAAGATTTTAATTGGATCAAGCCTTTCACGGATAAGTGAGTCTGTGGTTGTCATTGAGAGAGAAATATATCTTTTACTTGTTTCCTGATGTCAGAAATCTGGGCTCAATTCATGGCGACATCCAATTGAATGTCTATTGAAGCAGATCTCTCGAGATGACGATCACAAATGGCGAGCAATGATATCGAAGATCGGCCAAAGAGAATATGTGCCGAAATAGTGATGACCAGTGGTGCGATCATCACTGGGCTCGATGGGCTATTCCAATAGACTAGACAGAGCCAGGCATTGGGCCAAATGACAAATGAAGTGCAAATCTATTCACCACATATTGCAACTGATTTATCAATCGAGTGACAAATTGATTGAAATTTATTTATTCCATTTACGACTGACCCCAATATGAGAGTTAGTCGTTATGTGAACAATCGATTGGACGAATGGCCCGAAAGGCATTGCACTCGAGCTCTGGCTCAAGCTCTGGCTCGAGCCACAGCTCTGTCAGTCGACAACACAACGCAAATAATATCCAACAGACTTAAGACAATTCCTCTAAACCCGACTCATCGGAGGCTAATAACGGATAACTGAATAAGAGATAAATGAAGGCAAAAGCAACAAATCAAAGATAAGAGTTAATGCGAGATGAAAATCAAACACTAATGACTTCATCGAATCGGGTGAGTGGGAGATGTGCTCTCGTTATAAAACATTATTCACTTTCAAAGTTAATGTCAAGATTTGAATTCGGGAGACGAGAAAAATGCTAAAAATTGTCAATCATTGGTAACAGAGTCTGACAGACGAGCATAAATCGATGGATGTGTTTACGCTTGGCTGACATGTGCTCGCCTGCCAGTGCCAGTGCCAGTGCCTGTGCCAGCACTGAGCTCTGATGCTGTGCCACTGATGCCTCAATGATGCCTCTGATGCAGTGATGCCAGCGCTCGCCAAGAGTCGGCCCGAACCTCAGCCTCAGTCTCAGCCTCAGTCTCAGACCCTATTATCAATCGAGAAGATTAACAATAAGTTGAGGCCATAATTAATGTGATCTAATGGCGGACAAATGTGTGCGACAACGGCAACAATGGCCAAGGCCTAGCGATCCGATGACCGTCATTAGGGCCCTATTGTTGCGATTGGCAAGGGCTTAATGACCAGGAAGAGAATCGAAGCAAATCGCCTGAAATATTCATTGAAAAGTTTAGGCATAAACGATAAGTGCAGAACCGAATACAACCCAATGTAACCCAATCTAAATGGACTATAAAATATGAGGCATCGGGTGCTGTGAATGGCATAGTGAATGACATAATACACATATAATACACATATAGTGAGACACTATGGCTATTCCCTTGGTCATCATTGGCCCAAACAAAGCGACCGAAGATTAAACAACAACTAAATGGACAATAGTTGGGCTGTAAATGAACGGAGCGAACAATGGAAGGGAAGATAATTAAAGAAAGACTTTTTCCCATTTTATTATCTCCGCTGAGAAGAGCGGAAATCATTGGATGAAATCTGGCGAAACATAACTGGGATTCAGAGCAAAGACTTTACAAAAGACGTTAATGAAGTAAACAATGAGGAAAAACGAGCTCAAAATTATCGACTAATAAATTTGGCGAAAACAATAAGACAACAGTTTTAATGGCATAATATCGCAGTGTATTAGTGTATAGTGAGCCATATATCTAATTAACATTCTTAATAAGAGCCAAAGAGTTGGCATTCTTCCACTTTTCGCACATTTGATTGGATTACACTTTATTATGGTTTAGGCTTTACTCTAAAGTTTAGGGTTAGCCAAGAGTCGGATGAATGAAACGACTGAACGACTCGACTAAACAAAAATCAAATTTTTAAAAACACTTATTTTCCACACTTTAATGACTCGGCGTTTTGTTTTTGAAATTAGTCCATAATTAGAACCAATTAATTATATCAGAAGAATGTTGGTCTAAAGCCCTATAGAGTGATATAACTCGATTGGTGACAATCCAAGACAATCCACTGGCAATCCACTGGAAATCTTAAGCCAATCTCGTCTACATTTATGCCGCTCTCAGAGTCAAAGACTATTTTGAAAGACAAATGACAACCGACCGCATGACTGCTGGATATTTAGGGCATTAAGAATCGGAGAGTTTTGACGATCGTTTAGGAATTAGTCGCTAATTATCATTGAATTTTGTCTAAACGAACGCTCGGTATTGAATATCACTTGAAGTGATCAATATTTAACATTACGGTGAAGACAAACGAATGGCACATAAATCGGATCATTAGGTATAAGTTAAGAAAATATTTATTTATTCAAACTGAAAGTTCAAGATTTACATGTATAAACAGAGACAGGAATTTAAAACAATTATAATAGTCATTAGAATTAAATATTTATATCGGTTGCTCCAAAGAATGTTATCGATAACACAACTCAATCCAAAGATAATAGGTTTTGGTTCTTTAACCATTTTAATTCCTGTCTCTGTTTATATGTAACACTTTTGAACGCTTTTTTTCTAAACTTGCCATTCAAAATGTGAGCAAGGTCAAAGTGTCAATGTTTAGCGTAGTTATTAACTTAAATATGTTCAAAGCTTGAATGAGTAATCTCTAAATATTCTGAAGATACAAACTGTCTGTATGACAAAAATAGTGAGACCATACCTAAAACCATTTTTAAGCAATGTTAAATCTCATAGAGATTTCCCATCGAAATAAAAAAAAGTGCAATTTTGTACAATTGAAAAATGAAGCTATTTTTTAAAAATTCCTCAAAAATTGTAATACTATATTGTAATAAAAAATTTCCATTTAGTTTCAATGATAAACTTATGCATAAAAAATTTATCTATATAATGATAAAATGAATAATTTAATACCTGTACTAGAAAAATTGTATTAAATTATTTTGCCATTGAAATCCTCTAATGATAGAACCATTGAAATATTAGACATTATTGTCTTAAATTATCTTTCCAGGTACGTCATTTGTTGACTTATCATGCTTATTATCTTATTCATGATCGTTCTAGTGGTCAATTTGGTAATATGCCTTGAATTATCTTTACCATAACGACTTTCTACTACCTAATGATCTCGAATCGAAATTTTATATTTTCAAATACGATATCAATACCGAATTGACTGTACTTTTTTGTAGAAGGACTTTGTGAATAGAAGTGAATGTCATGGACAGTGCCACTGAGTTCGATATCAACTGTCTATTGCCTAATCATCTAATCATTGTTAATGCTGACAATGTATGGTATTCAGTAGGACTTTCACTATCATCTAGTGCTCAGATCAAAAGACCTCTTTTGAGTCACCCACTTATTATTTTCATCATATCAACCGTATATTTAATGCAAAAATTATTGTGTCTTTTCATCGAGGATGAATATATTCTATTGGTCTATTTGGGTGATATATCTCACATTTACGGCAACCTCAAAACCCATATCAGTCTGATATTCATATTCGCAACTTTACAAATATCATGTTCACAATATATGAATCTAATGAATTACAAACGAGGCTCTGACCAGAATTGTAAAAATTTGTTTGAGGTAATGTCTGGTAAAAAGCCACCATGTCACATCGGAGTCCCTCATTCTTTAACATTTGACCAATTGATGAGTCTAATAGTCATTACTCGAAGAATACTTAAGCTTATTCCAATAAACAACAAAATAGTTTTTACTATTTTAGCCATATTATTTGAATGGCCAAGTTACTATTTGCGATTGAGGATATTGGAAGCAACAATCTATGGTCTTTTAAATACAGTGATCATAATCCTTTGGGTCCATTACCTTTTTGATATACTTTCCTATCAGTTCTTATATTTCTATGTCAGTTGTAAATATTTGAAGCTCAAAGTCAAGAATTTAAATCAACGCCTAATAGATATGAAAAAAGGAAACAAATTCATAAAAATCAAGAATATTCTCGAATCTTTCGACTTCGTCTACCGCGAGATCAATGACTCAAACACAAGCTATTGGTCTAAATTCTTGTTGATATCGTGGTTTACTTTGGGTATTACTATCGTGACTTTAACACATATGATCATACGTGTTGAAATGCCCCCGTTGATTTACTATATAGTAAATTGGCCCAATATTAACCTTTGGATTATATATTTGTTAATTATTTTCACCGCTTCTTCGGTCAATACTGAAGCAAACAAAACTTATAAATATGCTAATTCATTATACCTGGAGGTTACAAAAGCAAGGAGAAATCCAAGAAATATCTTGCCGCGAATGTTCAAGGTAAGCTCATAAGCTGTATAAGGAGACTATGCCTACAATAATGGCATATTCAACATTTGAAAGGTTCACATGCTGTGGCCTTATGTAACTTTCTTCCACAGACATTACCTTATTTTTGCATTGTTCAGTAATATTTCTCTAATGGACTATTTATTTAATTCAATTAAGCTTGCATCATTCATCGCAAGAGTATCCAAGAGAAACATTGGCTTCACCTGCTACCATTTGTTCGTTATGAATCAATTCCAATGTTATATGGTATGAATTGATTACATAATTCTATTGATAGTTAATTATTTCTTGAATAGCAACTGATATTTATGTCGCGGTTCTTCATCAAACTTGAGAAATTGGAATTGGAGTGAAGAAAGTCATGTTTGGAGTCCGATTGCATTTAGTTATAATGATATCATCCAAAGTGGACATAAAAAGACATTTTTTGGTCTCAATTTCATTAACTTAGAAAAAACAATAGTTCTAATGACAGACATAAAGCAATAAAATTACTTGAAATTTGTTTTGATGTCTAATTGAATGAAATTTGAGGAAACAAATCAATACTTCTGTTAGAAGCTAAAACATTTTCAGTGATTTAGTCGTTGGCATAAAATCTAATTGTTTGGCAAAAATGTGTGCCATTTGAGCCGACATTGTCTGTCAGTTGTCGGCCCAGTATTATTGAACAGAATTCAATACAATTTTTAATGTTATTTCACTTTAATAGATATCAATCCTGCGATGAGTCACGACTGACGGACAGTATCATCGATCGATTGCTTCGCTGTGACGCTAATAGAGACCAAAATAGAGACCAAAATAGAGAATCGTTTAATATTATTATTGTCTTTCAATTGGCACATGTTTTTAATTTACTGCAATTGAATTAATGTCATGTATTACATGCATAATGTCTTTTTGTCTAATGTCACGCTTTATTGCCATCGTTGAGTTGGCTGTGGCTCAAAATAAATAAACCCGTTTTAATCTCATATTATTAAAATTAAAATTATTAACTCGAATAAAAGTAAAGTTGAGATTTCTCCAGGTACAATTGTTAGATCTCAAGGTTTGACTTTTATGCAGTAGCAATGCTGAAGTAAATAAGGGGTAAATTTTATGAAAGGAATTTCAATTGAAATTCTTATAGTCTCTAGATACATGTGAAAGCAAACTTGAATTGCTTAAATTTCTAAGATCTTCAGGTTTAATTCAAGTATTGGATGAATTGAATTTTCATAATGTAAGAAAATCTTTTACACAGTGATCAAGTTTAGTTCTTGAGCCTTTATTTACGGACATCGGAATTGTTGTATAAGATTTTCAGAATTCGTATTCTGGAGCTCAGAATAGTTTTTAAGTTTAGCTTTAAAAATTTGAAATAGTAGTCTCCATCAGAAATAAGCGAAAACATCCTTGCAAATGTAAAGTAAGTTTAGGTAATATATAGTTCTAAATTGGCATAAATGGCATAAATCATTGGTTGAAAAGGTTGAAGAGTTTCATCAATTTTGCCAATGAGTGAGAGTCGGGACAGTTTGAGGTCACGCCAAATGACTTGAGCTGCTCTCTGAGGGCCAGTCCCTCATTGCCAGTCCCACATCACCTTGCTCACTGCGATTGAATACCGTTAAAAAAGTATTATTCATTGTAGAACCGAACGCTTTTTGAACCAAATGCCAAAACCTCTTTTGAATTGTGATCGAAATAAATTGAATTGTGGGCATCTGAAGGGAACTTAATGTCAAGCATAGAGTAGGCATAAAGGGACCAAATTAAAGAGTAGAGTACGAGCAGTGCATGACTTTCTGTAACAGTAATGCTTTGTCCATTAAGATCCTTTCAGATTCCAATTATTCAATTCTTTTGACTCTTTACTGAAACTTATTTTCTGTTAAACTTTTGTCGATAAAGGCCTACAAAACTGGATTAATGTGTCAAACGTTTTGAAAGCGATCAATAATTTCTTGGCGTCCAAGAAGTGCTAACTTAAGCACTTGTTTGGAACCGGACTTTGCATTTGAGTCAAACAAATGTCTAATCAATCAAATGACTGAACTTTCTTTGCGACAATCAATGGGAACACAGAATCGGAGTCAAGCGATAAGAGAAAGCAATAGTTTGGCAGAAATTAATTTTGTTTAGTCAGAGAAATACTTTTAGTTCAGTGCCCAAAGCAATTATCAATAATGGCGCTTTTATTTTTGATAAATTACAATGTATTCTTCAGAAAGATACTAGAATGACCAGATTATTTTGAGAAATGCAAGTCGGAATCTCCATGAAAACTAAAAATTGGGTTTTTAGAAAATATTCTTCAATTTTTAGGAACAAAATGAAATATATTTAGCACGTTGAAAACAGGAACTCTTATAATTTTTGAATTTACGCAATAATTTTTAAAATGAATAATTTTTCGAGGAATTCCTGGAACTGGAAAAAGATTTGATTCATTTTGAGCCCAAAGAAAATAATGATTACGAGCGAACACTTCTTTATTAAAACAACTAAAGACAAAACAGTTTCGCTTCCCTTTCCATCTCTACTTCATCTCATTGTTGTTCGCCATACACTTCATCCGATTCTATGTCCACAAGCAATGCAATGGCAATGCAATGCAATTAATTGTAGCGAAACATTGAGAACGAAAAAGGATTTGACAAAAAACAGAGAAACTGAACATTAAATTTAAATTTAACTCATTCTTTGTGTTGTTTTTGTGCGACAGAAAAGCGGAAAATAGCGACAAAAATATAATTCCATTCATAAGGGAATAAATCATTTGCGAACAACAAAAAGGGTATTTTGTTTGAGACAATTTTCAAAGTATAAAATCAATATTTAACTGCTTTATTGAAAGGACTCAGTCGTCTCGCTCTACGTCTCCCTTCTCTACAGCATTTCCTCCTCATCTCACAATCCAATTAAGGTCACCACCTCTCTATTATTGCCCGAATAAGTCAATTCCAATTAATTAAGGAAAATTTACAATGTTATCAGGATTCGCACAATTGGAAAGTATATAAGATCAATTTATCAGAAAATTATATTTATCAACAATCTTTATCTACAGGGGTGAAAGTTAGGGTAAAGAACATTTTCTTAATTAGCTTACATGTTAGCATGATAATTTTTCTGGGAGGTTTAATACTTGCCTTTCTTTAGCGCAAATGTTTCATGCATAAATTAAAGATTAAAGTTACTTGATCAATGGGAGGATGAAAGGAAGTATCAAGACAGTTCTAATAAGTTACAGTATTTGAAACACAGTACAAGTACTGCACACAGTATGCAAGTAAGTAGAGTGGAAGTTGTGGTAACCCCACTGCCAAACGAGTCGAGTATTAAGGAATATGAAAAAGTGATGTATATATTATACGGAATAGTTGTCTGTGCATAATAAAGCCTTCATATAGAAAGTGTGCATGGTACTGTACTGGTACTGTACTGTTACTATACTGGTAATGCCAAGTAATGCCAGAATGCATTATTTGATTGTCAATATTTATATTGGGACCGAAAATCTTTTTTCATATCTCGGGGGCTCTCTATGGGCTGCCAATAAAGGGCACCGCTTTATAGTCGAACCGGCAATTGATAGCATAACAAAATTCAATTTTCAATCCAATATTATTATTTCGCTTTTTAAAGAAAATAAGTATTTTCAGTCAAAAATTTTTCATTCGCTAAGCATTCACTGCACTCACTGTTTAGCCAAACAAATGAATTCTTCAAACGATATAATCGATTAAACGTCGAAACAGCGAAAAATAATTGTTTCTCTTTTCATATAAGACTATGTAAACTGAATTTTGTCTCCCTTTGCGACAGAATTTCATTTTTGCAAACGATTACTTACTTTTTGTCACAAAAAGTGCACAATTTTTACCACTTTTTTCCGACCAAATATAGTCAAAAGTCGACTACTTTTTTGGTTAACACATGACTTAATTAATGCCAGAATAGCGTTAAGTGAGGCACAGATTTCTTGTCATTAATAATAAGCCATAATTGACGCATAAAATTATCGATGTCTGAGCTCAGGTTC
>JAQGCD010000357.1:0-10595 GCA_034698965.1 Zygoribatula sp. | reverse complement strand
TTATAACCCAAGATATAACAATCGAAATCCATAGATTTCATTTTGAATAGCGCTAGAATCTCCTAGTTTACAGTGACTTTCCAACCTTTTATCGCTTTTCCAACTCTTACTTATTATCGACTAATTTTTAGCTCTTCAAATTCTATTTGAATGCAACTTTTATTCTGCAACCTTAAATAGCATTTAATTGGCATATAAGTTGAATTGAATAAAATCCAAAGCCAGAGCCTCGGAAATAATTGAACTAAAATGATAAAAATACTCGAACACCTTTTCACAGAATTAATTTAATTTGCTGGACCTATTGTAGGCGAGCGTCCATTCGTGTGCGATCATTCTACTTGTGGCAAATCGTTCACCAGAAACGAAGAGCTGACTCGTCACCGAAGAATTCACACTGGGGTTCGTCCCTTTTCTTGCAATGTTTGCTCAAAGCGTTTCGGTCGCAAAGACCATCTGAAGAAACACCAGAGAACTCACGAGAAGCGTTACTACGGCTACACTTCCAACAGCTTAACCCTGGAATCTGTTCCGCAAACGTCTTCTCTTTCTTACTCTTGTTCGTCAGTGCATAATATGTCATATTTTTATAACTTATATAACTGTGTGTTTTCCACATGAATATCACTTGTCTTTCAAGAGGTGATTAAGAGCCAGCAATTTCTTAGATTAATGTCTCTAACGATCTCTTCTAATTCTCGACTAATAATAATAAACAAAATTATTTTCAATTCAATACAAATCCATATTTTGCACCCAAAAAGTCTAAATTCAGAACTTTTTATTACTTTCCAAATGAATTGGGAGGAAGTGTTGCGTCGAATGTTGTTTGTGATCACAATTGGCAGACACACCGACGCTATGGTAAGTGTTCGCCTGTTTGCATATGAGACACTTTTGTGTGCTCTTGAGCTCGAAATCTATTGCCACACAATTGTCACTAGTCTTGCACTTTGAAGACATTGACTGATGATCGCGAATGTGTGGCACTGGAGAAGGAGCGACACTCTAGTTATGTAACACTTCGGCTCCTTTTGCTCCACACGTATGCCAGCGATCATCAAAAACATCAGAACTTAATTTTTGGGTTTTTAGTTCAAATTCATTTCTTGAAATGACTTTTCTTCGAATTGATTTACATTTGTTTCCGATACTAGAATTGCTTTATTAGACAATTACTGTCAGAATAACATTAGTTAGCCATAAATCGTATGATATATTTGCAATCGATATGTATTTGCATCAAAAGGTTTTATTACTTTTCGTGATTCTTGTGTTAGTCATAAGCGAGTCGACGATCGTAACCGTCAGACGACGAGTGCGAGTGACACGACCGGCGGTCAGAGTGCGAAGAGTGCCGCACAGAATACCTGAGGGCACTGTCAAACTGGTGGGCGGACAGACCAACTCCGAAGGCAATGTCGAGATTTACCACATGGGTCGATGGGGGTCGGTCTGCGATGACGAATGGGATTTAGTGGACGCACATGTCGTCTGCAAATCGTTGGGCTTCCCTTCGGGCGCTCTAATGGCCACAAACAACGCTCAGTTCGGACGCACCAGAAGTAAGAGACAAATTAGTTTTGAGAAAAAGTTATTGCAAACCAAAAACTGTGATTTAATTTGCATCCGAATTGAATTGTATTAGTTATTCAGAGACTTCGCAGACCAGAGAATTAGGAATTTGTGAAAACGAAATGATTTGAAAAGATTTGATCGTTTTTCACAGCAATTTATGACTTTGTGTTTCATCCAGTTATTCATCGTCTTCACTAGTTTTTCATCATTTCTGTTCGCATTTGCAGTCGAATTAGAATTTAAAATTTTAGTGAATTTGTTTTAAAATTTGTAAGAATGTCTCATAAACTTAATTAAATGTATTTTTGCTCTTCGCTCTTGTCGACCACTCTGGGGCTGATCAGAGCTTATTTGGATGGATAACGTGTATTGCAACGGACAGGAACAGGCGTTGGCCGACTGCCAGTTTGACGGCTGGAAAGCGCACGACTGCACGACCAACGAAGCCGCCGGAGTCGTATGCAAAACCAAATCCAATCAAACACTGGCCAATCACCGCATCGAGACTATGGCCAATAGAGTCGACACCGATATTGGCATCAGTAGTGCCAATGAGACCACTGATCGCATTGGCACTCATCCCAGTCAGGCCCTGACCGTCAGCAACGATGCGCCTCAACTGCAGCCACTCTTTGGCACATCAAACACCAGAATAAGAGTAATTGTCTCATAAATTATTCAAATGGAACTAATCCTTAAAGATATATGAGTCGAGACAATGGAAAGAGAGGGTTATGATGAGTGGATTTTATTTTTCAATTTCACTGCTATTTATTGCATTGACCATTAAAAGCTAGAATTCCGCAGATTTAACCAAAAACTTCTAAAATTCATAGATCATCACAAAAAATGACATTAATATTCGTCTGAGTGGCGGACGAAACAAATTCGAGGGCAGAGTGGAAGTGAAAGTTGGAGGAGAGTGGCAACTGGTTTGTGGCGATGGTTGGGCTTTACTCGAGGCGATGGTCGTCTGCAGGCAATTAGGTCTGGGCTATGCATCGCATGCCCTCCAGACCAGTGTCTTCGGGGGAATCAACATATCATTTGTCTTGAATGGGGTTCGCTGTAAGGGTTATGAGTCGAATATAGCCGATTGTGTGATGAACTCGTTGGGCACCGCTCACAGGTGCCGGTCCCCACAGGACATTGCTGGCGTCATCTGCACTTCCGGTCAGTCCAATAGAATTATATGATTTATTTTTTAATTATTCAATTATCAATACAGAGCTTCCAGATTTAGTTCCTGACGAACGAGAGATCGAGGCCTCGGCTTGTTTAGAAGACCGGATGCTTATGCTCTTGCAATGCGCTCTGGAAGAGAACTGTTTGTCCAGCTCGGCTTATACAATTGATAAAAGCCATTATGGTATATCATGTCCTTTATTTATGGGTTAATCATTTATTGTATCATGTACTAAATTTATCTAAAGGTTGGCAATTCGAGTCAAGAAGACTGTTACGCTTCACTGCCAGAATAGCTAACATTGGAACTGCCGACTTCCGACCATTTTTGCCCAAACACATCTGGGACTGGCACGCCTGCCACCGGCACTATCACAGTATGGAAGTGTTTGCCCACTTCGACATTATCGACAGCCACGGCGTAAGAGTGGCCGAAGGACATAAGGCTAGCTTCTGCTTGGAAGACAACAACTGCAAAGACAATTCGACGGCAAAGTACGCCTGTGCCAACTATGGCGATCAGGGCATCAGTGTTGGCTGTGGTGAGTGCCATCAGTGCCCCAGACATCCTAATTGATTATCATTTAATTTTAATTCAATTTCATGCATCCGGCGGACAGTCGATACCTATTTATATAGCGTCGACTGCCAGTGGATAGACATCACCGACTTATCCCCCGGTGTTTACCAATTGAAGGTACCAATTGAGACATGACTTGCATGACAGTGATATATCGCGATGAATCGCAGCGAATAAATTGATTGCATTGCAGGTATCGATAAATCCCGAATTCAAAGTATCGGAGTTGAGCTTCGACAACAACGCTGCCCTTTGCACCTTCTACTACAACTCCTATATGGGACGGGTCTCCAACTGCACTCTCGTCAGGCCCTGAGCTTAGCGCCCGCCGAAGCGGACTATTAATTATCAATCGAAGCGATAAACCATTTGTTAAAGTTAATTGTTAACCTGTTTCCGGGCTATCATGTTTTGATTGGCAACGGATCGGCCCTGGATTGCCAATGCCAATGTGTCATAGTCACGGACAATTTAAATGATCAATGCAATCATGCAAATGCACTTAGATTTTTAAAGTTGGATCAGATCTGACTCAACAGCTTTCGGCGATTGCATACATATCTCAAATACAATTTGAGGCCAATTCCCGACAAACTATTTATATTTGCATCACTTTTGGCTTTGAATCAAAGCCAAGATTGAGTCAACATTTGGTCCAAACAGAGAGACTCCAAATAAAACATTTATTTGCATATAATTCAATCAAATAAAGCAATGGTTAGAAAAATTCATATAAATTATGCAAAATTAAATGAAAAACCAAAGGATTGGATGTGTGAATGGGTTAATGAAGTGATGAAGTGGTGAAACAATTGGCAAAAATTCATATCAAACAAAACGAAACCCAATTTGACTGCAATTTGTGGGCAACGGAGTCGCAGAGAAGCGATCGATACCTGGCGTCAGATGACATGGCTATGGCTAACGCGGAAGTATGACATTATCACACCAGTCTCTATCTGTCGGCTTCAAAATCCAATCGACGACGTGAATCACACCGTTAGAGGCCGGGATGTCGGCCCGATAAAGCGGCGACACATTGGCCTCGACCAGACGTCCTGTGAGAAAAGTGGGTTAAGTGCATCTCATTCGGCATTTTGAACCGATGGACACTCACTTCTGCAGCCGTCGACCCGGACTCCCACCTGAATGTATTGACCGTCCAATAGTGAAGGTATGAACTGACCGTCCTTTAGATCGTGGCTGTAGTGCGAGCCGTGAGCAACATGGTACTTTAGGAACTCTGCGGGAAAAAACAAATTATGATTAGAACAAACTAAGCAAAAAATTTGCGGTCAATATTTGACGACTGAAGCCGTGCTATAAATATACATGAAAATGTAAATAAGTTTGCGAATCGATATTCAACACAAGAATGAGTAGACATAGATAGCGATTCTGTGCCACTCGAGTGCAAAAACACTATCGACCGCTCACTCGCTATTCACTCAATTCACTGCTGTTTATTCGGATTTTCTGCAAACATTACTAATTATTGCCTTTTGTTTGATTTATTTTCAAACCATATATAACTGAATTAAAGAGATGTTAGTCAATCGTTGCGATGCAAAGCAAACAATATCTGAATACTTAGGACAAATACCTAATTTATATCACACTTTAAGCAATCGTTGAAAGTTAGCTGAAAAATATTTTTAGAATCTGTTTTTCATATTAGTTTTAAATAGATGTGAAATGAAATACAGGTTTGAATAAAACAATAGGATTAGCGAACACTTGAAGAGTAACCTTAAACTCTCATTTACTTGCATAAGTGTTATGTTTTAAGCAATAAGTTATGACACTTTCTGATGACTTCTCACTGGACGGGTCTCTCCGAACAATGCAAACAATGATTTTTTGCCGAATTAGGCCACAAAAGCAAAATTTCTAAATCCCTGAGTCCTTGCCATTAGTGCTAACATATTGTGCCAATGATTTTGGTAAAAATTCTTTATGTGAACACAAAGTAAATAATAATCATTTGGCGCAACGATAATAATAGTCGCGAACGAAGACTAAGACTAAATACTATTTATGTTAGAAGAGAGAGAAATTCGCGAAAAATAAGACTAAATGAAGAACTGCTGACCAAACGCACACTTTTTGGCTTATTGTTGACCTAACACTTGAAAAACTGGTGAATAATAAGCTTTTAATGAGTTTTCAAAGCGTCGGATCCCCTGATCGCCAATTTAATGCACTTATTGTCAGATAAAGTGAAAAGTTGTGCAATAATTGTAACAGAATTGGGTTCACTTACCTCTGAGAGCAGTCATATTATTCCTGATTATGTCCAGATCATTATCGGGCACTTTCTGGAGCGCTTCGTTCGACGGAACGAACACTGTGTAAGGTCCGCCTAAATGGCCGAACAGGCAACACAAGAAAAGACAAGACAAGAGGATTTCCCAATTAGATTAGATTTCATTTTTCAGTCATTTTCATTATTCAGTCCAACCGGTAGTAATTACGGAGAAAGTGTTTTGTTTGGCGTGATTTATAAAAAGACTTAATTATTGAGTAATATCTGAAGATTGCTCTCAAAGCATCAAAACTTACTCTGCTTTAGAGTGTCTGCAAAACTGGTTCCCTCGGCCAGAGTCACGAAACCATCCAAACGGTTGCAAGTCTTTAGCGTTTCCATGATGTCTTTATCTGAGTTGGGATACAGAATGCCATCGATCACGTGAATCATTCCGCCTTGAGGGCCCACTTGGTTGGCCACTGTCACCCGCTCTCCGTTTATCGTATAGGAATCGTTGTGAGCCCTTTGGACTCTCAGTTTGGACCCACTTCTTGGCTGAATAATCTGCGCTAAGCGCATGTCCTCCAGAGATTGTGCGCTTTCAATCACATGATTGTCCAGAAGTGGTGCCAAAGAATTGACATTCTTTTTCCAAAATTCAAATAAATTAGGCGGAAGTCGAGCGATGGCTTCGTTTGACGGCAGAATCATAGTATAGCCATCACTGGAGGCGAAGTCAATGATGTTCTGGAGCTCTTCTTCCATTGTTGGAAAGGCAGACAAAAGGGAATCGGCATTCAGTTTGTGAATTATATCTCTAATATTTGCCGCGTCTGTAATTAAATTGTCTGTTTTGGCATTACATGTCTGCAGACACGATTGTGGTTGTGATGGACAACTCTGGAGGGTGGCATCACCCAAATCGTTCTGCTGGTGAGACATTTGCCGTTGAGCGTCTGCACCAGGGAACACTTTGACGATTGTCTCATCAGTAGGTGGAACTAATTGTGCCCCAGTGGTCGGTTTGGGCAATGATATCGTTGTCTGTTTGAATTTATCCATATCTAATTGTTGAGTACTATCGTCGCCACTTATTTGTCGTTGAGGTTCTTCAAACCTGTTTCCAGCGACCGATTCAGTTGTCTGTTCAATATCGTCGTCGAATCCTTTTTGTTGCTCATCTTCTTGTTGGGGAGGCAATACTGGTGGGGGTGTAGTTGTCTTCCTCACCACTTCATTGTCAACATCGTGCTCCTCTTCTTGTGTTGTTTGTTGGACAGGTTGCTCGACAGTAGGCCTTTGTGGTATTTGCGAATCCGGTCTTTCCTTTTCTTGGACTGGATATTGAACGCTAGGTCTGATTGGCATTTGCACGGATGAGTACTGATAAGAGGCCGGTTGTGGCGCTGAATTGTGAGTTGGTCGGACCGAATTGGTCTGGACATCCTGACTGAACTGTGACATCGGTCGGTTGAAGAATTTATCTGAGTTTTGGTTGAAGCTGTCCAACGCTGACCCCTTTTTCTGTTCTGTTTGCGGTGAATTAAAGAGCTTCTCGTAATTAAGATTATTATTGGTGAGAGTGTGAGTGTTAATAACCACAGTTCTCGGACCCGAACTCGGGTTTGAGTTGACGTTATTTAAATTATTGTTATTATTACTGTTAATAGACTGACCCTCGTTCCCACTGTGGGTCAGACCTACATGCTTAAGCGCATTCTGCAAGTCATGAGGTCTAACATACCCGACGTGGTATTTGTTTATCGGCTTCTGTGATAACTGCGGTTTCAGAGAGGCAGCAGGTGCGCCACCGTTGGCCACGGGAGAGGGAGAGTTGCCCTCGTAGGAACCCATGTTGCGAACTGCCTTCACTCGTTTCTGAATCTTGGCCACAGTGATCGGCGACTTTGGAGGGCTGTTGGTGTTGATGGCTTGCATTTTGTTGACGAACTGTTGGAGTGGTGAAGAGTTGCCACTGTAGATCTTATTATTGACAGCACTACCGGTGTTTTGATGAGACTGAAGGTTTTGCGTGGGCTTTAGCTGATTAAAAGTTTGCGGTTGAGTTTGAGTTTGTGCCTGCTGTGGCTCGTGGGACACAACTTTCAGACCAATGTTTTGTGCCATTGGCTTAGTGGCCAACTCGTTGATGTCCAGGTAGAGCGTGAGGCCCTGCTCGGGCAGATCGAAGCCCAGTGTGGCACCATGCCGGTGTGGCTTGATCACCGGGATGGGCAGCATCTCCGAGTCCTGAGCCCTCTTGTGCTCCACCTGCTGCACTTTGGCAGCCACCGGCTGCGATGCACTCCTCTCAACACTTTCCAATTGCTTCAAGTTCTTGTTGTTGGTCGGAATCGGTGTCCAACCGCCTGACCTTAGCTGCGGTGCTGTAAACGAATTGTTTTGCAGTGAATTACACGAATTTATATTAACATAAATCAAAATGTTTAGAAAAACCAAAAGTTTTTCGGTAGCTTTAAGTCCAAACATTTTGAACACAATTAAGAAAAATATTGAACACTTGAAAAACACATTCAATCGATCGGAAAGTGTTGGCCTCTTATCTATTAGTAATAAGCCCTTAAACTATTTGTTGGACTCTTTGCCTAACAATTTCATTAAATTTTGAGGCAATGATTCTTTGAGTGACTACAACTTGTGATTCAATGGATAATAGAATCAGAGAATGAATGAGAAAATTAATGTTAAAAGCCTTTTATATGAGAAGACCTGTCAGTACAGGTCCGGGCTTTGGTGTGAGCTCTTCTCCGAAGAGCACATCATAACAATTGCATTGCATAACACGAATTGAGATGAGAGCCAACGCCGAAAAGGCTGTGCCGTTTGCGGTGAGCGCTATCCCATGCTATCCCGTGCAGTGTGCGATGGCTGACCCGCTGACACGAAAAGAGGTCGAGTTGTGTATTGGATGATCGCAACACTCTCTGAATGACTGACACTCTCGTCGGCTCACCGTTTGGCACTCAGGTGATCGACGAATCCGATTCACTTCACTTACTCTTATTAATGATATTCGGCAATTAATAATTATTTAGCGCCCGTTTCTATGTTCGAGAAACTGAGCAAAAATTGATCAAATAATGCATGAGTTGTTTTCATTTTAGAGCTCATCCACGAGAATCGACAATTTTGGTGTCATTGCAAGAATTCAACATTAAATTAAGATGAAATTGATTCTTCGATCGTCTTTGTTTAGCTAAACTATCGGCACGTTTTCCGATTCGTTTGGAAATTGCAAATTATATAAAAGCTATTTAGTAATTTCGATGTACAGAACCAACTCTGACAGCGATCAGTCGACCATTTGGCTCATCTCTGGAGTAATAAATCAGACATTGTCTTATCGAGCGGTTGAACTTGTAAATTCTGATCGCAACTGTTTAAGTAGCGCTTCTCAACATAATTTATTATGTTTACTGCTTATCCCAATAGAATAATACACTGGAATAATTCATGAATTTTAATAAATTCTCAAATCGATCCAAAACTCATTCTATTTTAGGGTTTGTTTTGTTTTTCTATCATTTTGTGCAATCATTTAATGATTTCTCTCAAACATTGACTCTAAAGGAAGTAAAGCGTCGGAAATAACAGATTAAGAGAACATTTTTGTTTGTTTCTAATAAGATTCGTATCGGACTCGATGTCGATTTCAATTTAATAGGGTTTTTATTGTTTCGAGACATCGATAAGAATGAATCGGAATTAACATAACTTCATAAGAAGAGCGGTTCGCATGGTATCGGATGATGCGATCGTTCGTATGAATCAAATGACATGCCATTGTTTGATAAGACGCGACCATTCATCAGATCTTATCTAATATTTCGATAACGAGTCGCTTAAAATTCATCGGTATTTTGTTTGGAATTAAAACCAATGTTTGCTTTGATTTTTTTTCGCGAGAATAGTCTTAATGACATCAGCGATCAAACACTGTAGCACTTCGTATGCTTAGGCATTGCAGCGAATCGTGTTATTTATTACCATAATAATAGCCGAGCGCTCAAACACTGGCATAACAGGGAAGGCATGTATAGTCTGATAAAATGCTCAACTAATTTGAATATTCATGAGTTATGTTGTGCTGTGCGATGGGTCAGGAAGTGGACCAACAAAAAGCATTTAATGGCTTTCAAGTTTGAAAACACTTTCATCTTCTTTTATAAGAATAGCACTTATGCTTTGAAAACAACTCAAATTAAATAATAATCATAATTATTCAGAGAAATAAAGCAGATATAAGTGGAATTTATTATTTTATAATTTTCAAAAATTGCATCAAATGTATAGAATGTCGATTCAAAGATTACCTTTTATTTCAAAAATTATATCGCGCCTAGAAAGGTAGTTAGTCCCCTTTCAGTAAAAATTGAGAATTTAGTTGAATTTCCTTTGTGCCAGGGAGAAGAGAAAACCAAAATACAAATTAATAACATTGTGAATTTAATTTATTCCAATTATGTTTTACAATTAGGTATCTTTATAGATTATCAATAGTATATCAACGTATTTGTCTATTAACTGTGAATATACCTGTATCTAGTGGGTTTTTGCTCGATCGTCTGCTTCAATGTGGCATTCATATTTATTGTTTTAACTTTCAAAAAATAATTTGAAAGCTTGAGCCAAGCTGCATGACCATGATAAAGGGGCCGGAAATTATGATAATGCATAATGTAGTTTCTTGAATTTATCATAATTAATCAAAAATTAGAAAAGATAGATAGCGAAACAATACTACCAATAGAGGTGTAATGCCAGTGGTGAAAGACTATTTGTTTTGCTCTCTATCTTTTCTAATTCTCAATAAAAAAAAATCTTTCCAAAAAGAATGAACAAGCGATATATTCAAAGTAGGGGACAAAGTATCATTACAGTATTGCTATCTAAGTTGAAAATTATAATTTTATTATCTAAATCTAATTTTATTTAACCAAATTTTTTTTTCAATCATAAAGGCAACGGAAATGTGAAGGACGT
>JAQGCD010000356.1:0-10597 GCA_034698965.1 Zygoribatula sp. | reverse complement strand
TCTGTCTCAAGTAATGCTTTGTGAAGAAAAGATGTGTTTGTATTGAATGCGATGTCATTCGCGAACTGTCTTCTCGTCTTTGGTTAGGTCTGCACTTCTGTATGAATTGACAGTATCGGCACTTTCATTCTGAGGAGTCCCTGAGCCGGGATTATCGCGCGCCAATTCATTCGGCTCTTCTTCCTTTCCGGATCTCATAAAGAAGCAGATCACACCCAAGGAGGTCAATAGCAGAAGACCAGCGACGACTCCTACAGCGACCCAAACCCATGGAAAGTCTGTCTTTTCTTTAGCTTGTGCTTTGTTTGAAGAAGTGACAGATGTTGTTGCACTCGCTGTCGTGGTCTCTGTCTTCGGTGTGGTCGTGGTCTCTGTCGTCTGTGTTGTCGTTGTTTCTGTCTTCGGTGTTGTCGTTGTTTCAACTATTTCGGGACATTGTAACAGTAGTTCGTATCGCTTATCCTGACACCCATTGCCTGAGCTGTTGTACACACAATATTGAAGATCTCTGGGTTTGAATAGATCCCTAAACAGAACATAAAGCGTCTTCTGTTGACTGTCGGGACGGATAAGTAATAAACCAAATATTCCGAGATTTTCGTCCATCTCTTTGAGGAATTTGTATTCATCTATGACAGCATCATCAGTGTCTGTTAAGTAGAAGTCCATCACAAAGCTAGAGATATTGTTGTCTTGACGAGCATCTACTTTGACTTCTACCTCCTTGATGAACGGAAGTACGAAAGTCTCGTTTGTAGCATTTAGGCCATAAAACAGGTTATAGGTGACACTTTGCGAACCTTGCAAATACTGTTCGAGTCGCATGCTAGCTAAAGACCATTTCACAAATTCCAATTCATCGCCCGAAGGATCGAATTCAAATTGTCCGCATTGAACGTTCTTGGGTAAACCCCAATCGTCACCATTGATGAGATACTGGTCATTGTGGCAGATGTGATAAACCCGATCGCCAACAAAGGCCACTAAACCAGAACTATAACCTTTATTCTCCTAATGTTATAGAAAGTAATCAATTATTTTATGAGGTTGAAGCTCGGAATACCTCAAAATGAAAATAGCCCATGAAGTCGGTGACGTCGAGAGTGGCCCCTTGACCACCTTCCGGCTTGAAAGTGGCAGAAAAACCGATCGAGAATATCGATGACATTCCCTTATACTGGTTTGGTTTATTTCTATTGGCGAACGCATCGCTCGTACCATCGGGTTGTGTGACACTGCCATTGAATTTCAATCGACCACTAGAACTGTCTTCATTGACAATCCAGAAAGACTTGTCGGCCATTAAGAGAAGATTGTTGTTGTCGGGAGAGTGAGCAAACATAGCGATCTCCTTATTTTGGTAATAACTACAGAAGTGCTGTGCGATTGCGTTCTCGAATAAAAAGAAGCAAACGATGGCCAACATTGCAGTTATGAATCTCATCTTCAGATGATAGTAAAAGTTCTAAAAGCTTTTGAATAACCACTTGATAGCGGATCAGAGAAAAATATATTCGCTAATTGTATGCGCGACCGACGGTAACAATGTTTTGTCTGTCGTTTTGAGTTCAACGGTTCATTGTTACCGTCGGTCGCGCAAACAATTAGGTTCTCTATTCGGCTCTCTTTCCCGGTGTCTACCGATAGAACTACTATCGCGCGTCTGATTGGCTCATCCTTCGGAAGACAAGTCAGTTAACGACTGCCTAATGAAGTGAGAATTAATAAATGATAAATAAATAATTTTGCTATTCTTAAAGCTATTTAAGACTCGAAATAACCTTAAACTCATTAACTCAATTAAAAACTAATATTAATTAAGTTGTCGAAAATGAACTCTATTTAATTGAAATACTAAATCAGTCGTCAAAATTATTTTAAGGTAAAAATTACATATTTTTCGTTTGACTGTCTTCACTCGGAATATCTACACTTTTTCGGTTACCTTGCGATTGCTTATTGGCCTCTTCTTTCGCTGATGAACTTATAAAGAATAAGGGCATACATAAGAAAATGACCGCAACCATAGCAGCCATGATAACAACGACCCAATACCAACGCGAGTCTTTCTTTGGGCCATCGGTTGTTGTTATAGTTGTTGAATGTGTTGTTTCCATATTCATTGCGGAACAGTTGGCCAATAGTTGGTACTTCTGGTCGACACAACCATTGACAGAGCTGTTGACCACACAATAGTCGATATTGTTTCCCGATTGGAAGAGGACGTAAAGTGTCTTTTGACCGGTGTCTACACGTGTCGACAACAGACCAACTATCTTGAGCTGAGTGTTGATGTGTTCGAGGAATTTATATTCTTGTAATGCACTGTTATTATCATTGTCCTCATGAGTGAAATCCATTACAAAGTGTGTGTCACCGTTGACTTTATCCCCGGAACCGACTCTGACGTTCAACAAATGTAAAGTCCGATTCCATCGTTGCTCTTCGAAGTTGGGTTGTTGTTCCAAAAATAGATTATGTGCCACAAATGTGTCATTTTGCCATGATACTTTGAGTCGCATGCTGACCGACTCTTCGATGGACTTCAGATCATAAGCAGGAGGATGGACAAGGAATCCCCCGCATCGGACACTCGTCGGAAGTCCCCAATCGTTGCCATTAATGAGATATCGGCCGCTCTCGCAGATGGTATACACTTGATGGCCAACAAAGGCCACTAAGCCGTACAAGAATCCAGACTCGAGTTCCTAATATGACAAATATGTCATAAGAAAAATGTTAATTTGAGTTAAACCTCTAAAAATCCCATGAAGTCAGTGACATTGATGACTTGACCACTTGGTTCTTTCATAGAAGCAGAGAAACCGGTGGAAAATATCCATAAAACTTGATTCTGTTTGTTGAATGCATCGCTCGAACCATCGGGTTGTGTGACACTACCCGCGAATTTCAATCGACCACTAGAACTGTTGTCTTCATTGATGATCCAATAATTCTTGTCGCCAATCAAAAGAAGGTTCTTATTGTCGGGCGAGTGAGCCATCATTCGGATGTCCAAATTAGGTGAATTGAAATGGTCGCAGAAATGCTGAGCGACTGTAGTATGCATTACAAAGTGAAAGATAACTAATGACAACATTTATAATTCGGGAATTAAATTGAAATTCAATTATAACTTTGATCAAACTAAATATAAATTCTTTGAATTAAGAATTTATTGTTAGATCGAGAGCCGGATTACCATTATTCTGAAATTTTCTCAAATCTCTAGTGAAGTTAGTTGAAGTTTAAATTGAAATAGTTATCCAAAATCCGTATGTTATCAACAATTTTGACCATTTTTCTGTGCGGGACTTCAATCGCTCAGCTATTCTGCGACTTCTATCAAAGGAATAACAATTCAGCTTTGGTTCACTCTCCAGATGACAAGAATTTGGTGATTGTCATCGATAACAGCTATCGGATTGTCAATGAAGTGAATGGAAAGTTGTTTTTCCAGAAGAATGAAACAGAAACTCACAATTCGAGTGATATCTTCAATGTTAAGATGTCTTCACTATTTTCAATCAACAAATTTTCTTCTGTCGGACCCGACGGCCAACTTGTGAAAGATGTTGTCGGATATTTTGAGGTAAGCCATGGTTTGACGTGTGCTCAAAACTTGAGACCATTGTCTTTGACTTCGACAGACAGATCCTTCGAGAAGATATAACCCGTTAGGATGGATGATATTTGTGGACAATTACTTCATTCCGATCTGCAATCTTGCTCGTCTCAAACATAAGGACACGTCTAAAGAAATTCTTTGTGGTTATTATGGAACAAATGAAGGCATCAATATTGATGACCATCGACAGGCAATCAGTTTCAGATACTCACCCGATTGGGACAAATCTGATGAGTACTTCAGTGTCTTTGTGAAGCAAACATATGAAGAATCTGAAAAGAGATACATTCGGAAGGTGTGGACGATCGAAGCGAGACCCGCTTTACATAAAGACCCAAAATGGCCAGATGACGAACATCCAGATGACGATAATCCAAATGGAATAGTATTCTCATTGAGAGACATCAAGGATGATATGATATCACAATACTCGACATCAATAGAACAGCTCAACGACTCTCTTCAGGTCATCGGTCTCTTCCTAACCAAAGAACATAAGCTCTTCATAATAATTGGATCGGACTCTGCTATCAAATACTGTTCAATGACTAAGACCACTAATGGCTGTTCTGACCAGAAGTTTGAGCAACTGATCGACTGTTCATCACTCAATATCGACAACTCAGACACCGATCCCGATAGCACTTCCAAGTATGTAATGGTAGCACTCGTCGCCTCCTTCGTCGTCCTTGTAATGCTGTTGATATTGGCAGTGATAATGTGGAAGATGTTCTCTAAGCCCACGCCATACAGTGGCCACACATCTCTTTCCAGCCAACCGACACAAACGTTTATTAGCGATAGTATGCCATCCATTAAGACCGTTGACTCGAACACAGGATTACCTATCGGTATGCAAAAGGCAATTATGTTCACTACTAATAGTCTAATTCTTTGAAAGATAGATAAGACATCAGTGACTGCAGAAGAATCCACTCTCAGAAGCAAACAAACCATTCTTTCAAAAACCAATCTTAAGTGAAGATTCTTTATGAATTTTTTTAAAATCACAAAATAAAAGAGAATTTGCAGGAAAAACACAAAAAAGTTTTAATCTAGATGTAAATCAGACCTTTTTTAAAAAATTACAATTAATTTATTTTTACGAATTGAACAAGAGTATATAATCTTGGATTTCTCCTCCCCTGAGCAGTTTTAGTTTTCGAGATTCTTCACCAACAAAGGGATTACACTACCTATATGGGGGCCGTCCGATGAAAATAGGTTCTCGGAGAGGGCCAGAGGGCGGCGAGTTCGGAATGTTCAGAGAAGTGAGCTGGGTTCAGTAAATATGCTTGGAATGGTGGGCTATAGCCTCCATGGAATGCTTGTTTTCAAATAATTAAGTAATAATTCGAACCAAATTCTTAGAATTTCACAACAGATGAATCACTATTTTCATAACACTTTATGCAATTCTTGTCAATCCTATGCCACTCAAGACTGGACTGGATTTCCTATCGGTTGCCACAAAAATGCCAGGAAATGTCTTTGAACGACATTCGCAACACGTTTGCCATCATTCAGTGCCTGAGCTATGAAGATAACACATCCGTTGAGTGCGATCCTCTGCACTCTTGGCATATGCCTGAGTGCTCAATGTAAAACAACCAAGAACTTATTCGGACAAACTAACTTGTTCACTTTTTATCACTAGTTGCCGAGTGCTTCTTCCCAGGCCTGACTGACTTGGCTGGTAAGACCCTGGGCAAGTTGGATAGGATTACGACCCACTTTGCCGACGGCATATCGGATGTGGTCGACCCGAACCGAGAGGTCAAGTACTTGCCTAACGATGGCGTTATCCACAATGTCTATAAAAGACATCGCGAGAGACATCGCGAACGACTAACAAAACTCTGCGAGTTCTTCAGACGCGGACGCCTTCATAGAAGGCCATGTCGTAGAGGGGAAGAAGAATATGATGATAGGGGCGGTCAGAATGATGACCATAGAGGAGGTCAGGAGAAGGATGACTACCGGGAGCATAACGAGTACAGAGAAGAAGATAGACATGGAGATAGACATGGACACAGACATGGACATAGGCATGGACATAGAGATAGAGATAGGGACAGATATCAAGATGGCAGAGGCGGAGGCGGAGGAAGACCACCACCACGACCGCGACCTCCTCCAGGTTTGTGAATTACATTCAAAGAATTTATGAATAACTGTCTTATTTATAACTGTCTTTTATAGATGACAAACGACAAGAAGTTGCTCAGCCGTGTCGGACCAATGATGGCCTACAGGGTCGGTGCCGAAGCGCTTCCTATTGTTTCAGCCAGTACAATGATCTCAAAGACTACCTGGAGAACCGATGTGAGCTATCATCGGGAACGCCCGGCATATGTTGTCCCAAAGAAGTGAGAAATCCATTGGACAATCATCGTAAGCGACTTTACTGAAAGTGAATTTTGATTAACCTATGAAACAATTTAAGTGCCGATTCGCATACCTGTGCCATACCGTCCGTCGGCCAGTATTAAACACGTCAGTCTGCAAGACATAGACAAAGCGGCTGAAGAGAGCTTCAAGATAGTGGCCGAGTTTGTCAAGATGGAGAAGGAGCTAATTGCCAAGGGTAATTTATTCATGCACTTTATAATTACCTTGTAGTTCAACTGACCAAGCCTACCTGTGACTCCCCATATCCATCAACGATTTGAACTCTTGCAGGTGTTTTCCAGAGGCACGGCTCGACACAGTCCCAACATCAGGCCTTCTTCGGCCCCTTCGACCAGAACCAATTGCAGTTGGGAAAGGGTGGATTCATCAACTTGCTCACTACAATCAAAATTAAAGAGAAGTGGGTGATGGGTAATGTTGGCTAAATTAATGTTTACTTCGGTGATTCAGGTTCCAGTTGAGCAACGAACAGGCACGCGATGGCCTCTGGAAGTACTCACTGGAGAACACCGAACTCGAGAAGTTCTGCATCAAAGAGCCCGAATGCAAAAACTCAAAGTACAGGACAGCCGACGGCAGCTGTAATAACTTGCAGCGACCGTTATGGGCCAAATCAAACACTGGATTCTCACGACTGGTGCCGCCCGCATATGCCGATGGACTCAGTATGTGATCACAGGTCAACACCGATTTTTGACCAGTTTTACTGATCAACAAATTCAAAGGTCTGCCCCGACTGTCGGTTGCCGGCAAACCGTTGCCCAACGCGCGTTTGGTATCTTTAAATGCTGCCACTGACTCAAACATCAACGACAAAAAGTTCACACTCTTCGTTATGCAATGGGGACAGGTATGCAATGGACATGTGCTCGAAGAGACCGCTTTACTCAATTTAATCTCCAGTTCATCGATCACGACCTGACCCTCGCGTCCAACACCAGAGCCACCACTGGAGAAGGGCTGATATGCTGCGCGCAAGAGGCCCGAAGCGGTATCACCCGTATTGACCATCCCTCGTGTCTTCCCATTCCTATTGCGGCCGACGATCCCTTCTATTCAAAGCATGGCCAGCGATGTATGAACTTTGTCCGAAACCTGCCGGTGCCGCGAGCCAACTGTGCCCTAGGTATGTCTTAACTTGTCTCCTGGTCAGGTGACTCATGTCTTTGTCTCGATGGTCAGGACATCGCGAACAGATGAATACTTTGACGCAAGTAATTGACGGCTCTATGGTCTACGGTTCGGACGAAGAGCGGATGAACCACTTGCGGGAACATAGAGGAGGTCTGGAACTTGAAATAACTCTTCGATTACCACTGATTGTCATTCGTAGGCCGGCTCCGAATGTCGACCGTCACAGGGAAGCAGTTCCTTCCGTTTGACACACACAACAGGAGCGATGAGTGTGCTGTGCCTGAAAGGGATGCGCATAGGATTCGGTGTTTCGTCGGCGGTATGTCTTCACGTGTTTGACACATGACTTGGTTGACTGATTGGCCACTTATCAAAAGGTGATGTCCGTGTCAACGAGCAAACTGGTCTGACAATGATCCACAATATGCTACTTCGCGAGCACAACCGAATTGCTGACTACCTTCAGAAACTGAACCCCAACTGGAACGACGAGGTGGTCTTCCAAGAGTCCCGTCGTATTGTGGCCGCAGAGATACAACACATCACATACAACGAGTGGAGTCCACTCATTATCGGTTAGTCATCGGTCTTCTCTTCTGTCCACTAATGATGACTGCGCTGGCCATAGGTCGCAGCACAATGAAGGCGTTCAACATATTACCGAAGTCGGAGGGCTATACCTTGGATTACGACCCCAAAGTCAACCCCAATATCATCAACTCGTTCGCCACAGCGGCCTATCGTTTCCATACACTGATCCAGGGATTCATTGAACTCATGGACAATAGAGGAAGAGTTACCGAAAGACTTCAATTGAGGAATTTATTCAACAATCCGCAGAGTCTTTACAGGAACGGAGCATATGATGAGTACCTCAATGGCTACACATCGGAACCGACCCAGACTTTTGACAAGTTCTTCACTCAAGAAGTATTAACTGAAATAATTTCTCTTTAGTAATAGCTATTTGTCTTCATAGCTGACAGAGCACTTGTTCCAAGAGCACGGAACACACTATGGAATGGATTTGATTGCATTGAACTTACAGAGAGGTCGCGAACACGGACTGCCCGGTTATAATGAGTACCGCAAAGTATGCGGAATGAGTGCCATCAGGAACTTCCAAGAGCTCGACAAAGTGATGCAACCCGGGTCGGCACAGACTTTTGCCAAACTATATAAGTCGGTCGATGACATCGATCTGTTCATTGCCGGTAACCACGAGAAGCGATTGCCCGATGCTGTGGTCGGACCAACATTTGCCTGCATTCTGGCCGAACAGCAGCGCCGCAACAAAGTTGGCGACCGATTCTGGTATGAGAATGGAGATATGGCCACTTCGTTCAATGCAGGTTTGCCGGCATAGTTGCCTCATCTTCAGACTTATGTCTTCTTCTTCTGGCAGAACAATTGAACGAAATCCGTAAATCGAGTTTAGCCCGACTTATATGTGATAACAGCGATAACATTCCACATATGCAACCCTTGGCCTTCTTGCAACCCGTCAACTGGTCAGTCATATATCCATTGCTTTCAAGGCTGGATATTGTTTTGTACTGATATTTGTTTTGTGTCCAGGAATAAGAAGATCCCGTGCGATAAAATTGGCAAGGTTAACCTGGATTTGTGGAAAGGAGAACGTCTTTGGAAGAATTAGAGAAAATAGTATTCCTAAATGATATTGATATTCACGCTATAATAAAATAAATAGTTTCAAATAACTGGGATATTTGAATATTTTGAGATTCAATTCTGTTCACAATCAATATAATTTCAATGTTTGACTTATTTTGTTTGATAATTCTTGAGCTCTCAATAGTTGATGGTTTCTGTGATCACTATAAGAACAATGGCTACAAAGTAATGATTCATTCGCCAGACAACGAGCACCTGATCTTAATTACTGGAAAGCATTACTGGATTGTCACTCAAAACGATTCCAAACTGGTCTTCAAGTGGAACGACACTATTCCCTATGGTTTTATCGAAAGCTTCGGAGGAATGGCCGCTATTTTCTCATTTGGTTTTAGTATTGATTTAACTTTGGATCCAAGCAAACCCACTGACACAACGATTGTTAATGACTTCTTTGCTATCCAAGAAGTAAGGAATACATTCTCTTTGATCACTGATCAGTAGCACAAAGAGTCTTCTGTGAAGACATATTAATGCTTTGTCTTCTGATAGACTGATGAGGTTCGGCCGAACCCATTGGGTTGGATGGCATTCATCAAAGAAAAAGTGGAATCTCAGCCGATTTTGGTATTCTGTACGAAAGGCCTGTATGTGAACCCTCAAGGAGAACAAAAGACTTGCGGTTACTTCATAGGCGACAGAGGCTTCAACATTAATGATATCAAGCAAACAGTGAGCTTCCGATTTACCGTTGCAAAGGACTATTCGGATAAACATGCGTACAGTTGTGACAATTTGTTTCTGTGGCAAAGATATAGTGATTACCTGAACAAATACGAACGCAGACTGTTTGAAGTGGACACTCGAATGAGGATTGATGTGAATGACTCGATTGAATTTGTTACCAAGACAGACAAAAACAGAATTGATGGCTATTCGTTCATCGAACAGATTGACCCAACACTCGAAGTGATCGGATTCTTCTACATCTCTAAAGGTTCAACACTTCATGTGTTGCTGCGCTCGAAGAACAGCAATGCCATCCAATACTGCACTGCATTATTCAATTCGGTTGGCAATTGTCTACAAAGCAATCATAAAGTATTGGTTGACTGTTCTCCTCCAATGGCAACAACAGTCGGACCCGAACTGACCACCAGTTCAAACACCAATTCTGACATTCCAAGCAATATCGACAGTTCTTCATTAATCCTTTATGTGATAATTGGTTTTGTAGTCGTGATCATTGTCTTCGCGATCATTTGTTTTGCTTATGTCTATGTGAAGAGAGTGAACCACAGAGACGCCGGTCTCGAACCACAAATGCCTTCTGAATTGGCATCCATTGAAACCATTGACTCAGATACTGGTAAGTAATTCAATCCATTGGTCGACTGAATTGTTAATTAATTATCTCATCGTTTAATTGAATGACAGGCAGACCAACAATGAGAACACCGGACACAGACCGCAATTCGGGACCAACAGAATGAACGACTCAATCAATATATAATATAAGACCAAATAGATTACAAATCGCATATTTATTTGAACTTAGAAAACTGAACATAGCTTATCGAAATTACCATGCTCCCACATTCATCCTTAATAAACTAAATTCAGATATAATTGTACTTTTAAAGATAGGTATTTATTAAATAGTGGAACTTAATTTCGTTTTGCAACTGTCGAACCTGTTGTTGAGTTCATAAATTCATAAATTGAAACAAACTTCATTGAATTGAAAAGTTCTTAGTTATTAGAATGATTTGAGACTTTGAGAAAATT
>JAQGCD010000355.1:0-10600 GCA_034698965.1 Zygoribatula sp. | reverse complement strand
ACCGACCACAATAACAATCTATAAGCGAATTGCAGACTAACGCTGACAATGGTTTATATAAGTATTATCAATACAATGTAGAACTAATAAATCGCTGCTATGAAAACTTGTTTATCGTAACTGCTAATAGAAGTTGAAGGTTGTTTGGTTGAGTGGATACTAATGATTGCGGCGATTAGTGATGCAATCGGTTGCCGATTGATGAAAGGCAAATGTCAATGATTTAAGGCAATGAATGATGAAATGTGAACGAAACGGACATTCAATCGGCTCATTCAAGAAATTCAGATATAAGAGAATGAGATAAAGATTTCAATTATTCAACACTTAATAAATTCTGGTTCCACTAAAACCATCCATATTTCAATTTTTGTGTTCCATTAAGCTGAAAAATTTCTCGGTATTCGAAAACTATAAAATTTGAAACAATTTTCATTTATCTTGCATTGTCTTACCATTTATTACAGGGTTTTACAGTGCGTTATAGTCATTTGCAAACCTAAGTCCAAACAAAGATAACCTTTTAATTGAACATTTTATGAAAGAAGAAGTTATATTTATATGAATAAAACTAAATAGATTAAATATTTCATATTGAAAATATTGAGATACAAAAACTAATTCTCGGACTGAAAGTCATAATAGCCTAAGGTCTATTTAAGGTCTATGGCCACTCTCTATTTTATAGGCGATTTTGCTTTCCGGTCTGAGAATTATAGATTTTGTATATAAATTTGCACTAATTTTATGTTAAGATTAATTAGATGCCAAGTCTTGGTGGTCTTTGTTCGAGTCTCCGCTCCTAAACCACAATGTAAAACAAGTTATAATCACTAATTCAAGAGTTGTTCATAACTGACCTCTTTGTTTGTTTGTCTTCATTTTGTGATCCTTTCTCTACTGTTTGCTCGTCTTTCTGGCCAACCATTGCATTATTATTACTTTCGTCGTCTGTAAAATAATAGATAATAAAAGTTATGATGTCTTTGAATTAATTTCCAAATACTTTTTTGGACTTCATTTCTGGGCTTCATTTGCGAAAAATAGAAGAATATTCCGATCGCGACCAGGAAGAGGATCACTATAATGACCAAACACACAATGACTATTGTCCAGGTGTTCTGGTCAGTGGGTTCCGGTGTTGTGTTGATCGTTGAGTTCGTTGATGTGGATGCTTCTGGAGAAGTGTGCGAAGTGAAGGATACAGTAGTACTCTCTGCCGTCTGAGTGCTGATCTGATTCGTGGCCAAAGTGGTTGTTGTTGTGTATATCGAACAATCAATTAGTGTCTCCCGATTACTATCGGCACACTTGATGTTTGAAAATACAAGTATTAGTTCCCGATTTAGTTAAGCATCACTTACTCCTCGATGAAAATGAGTCTGATTTGTGAGGCAATAAGTGATAGACTTTCCGTTTTTGTAGAACAACGCGAATCGTTTATTGGCGTCAACACTGAAGACTGCTATCAATCCTTCGACTTCGAGTCCTTCAATCTTATTCGAGCCATTAGTTATGTTCAGACTTCGCATCACTTTAACTGTTCTATCAATTGTTTTAATTGCAGACAATTTCCCAGCTTTTATGACTGTCTCGAAGATAGAGCAACGAAAGACTTGCGAAAACATTGGTGGAGTGTTCGATATGTTTACCTTCCCTATGAAACATAACAAAGAGTCCTGGCCTTCAGTGACATTGAACCCGAATCCTATCGAAGGCGGAAGTTTGTTGAAAAAGTTGAGGTCGTCCGACAATGGAGTGACCACTCGGGGAACAGACAAGTCTTGTCTGAGCTGGAAATGATTGTTCGCATTATACTCATCCAGTTTCTTCCATTCGAATTCATCACCTCGCTGAAGAAAAAGATCATTAAATGATTAATTAATAATTAGTGACTAATTTAATTTTCTTAGAATGTTTTAGAAGACAATAACCGAAGACATACACTCATCAAAGCTGTCATCAGATATCTGTGATCACCGGTTCGGTTCAGTTTGAGCCAAGCAGTCAAACCGAATTTGATATTCTTCCCGAAAAAATCTATCCTCGAATCCTCAACTCTGTTACCGAAGGATCTGAACTTCTGACCATCGAAGTCGAGACCCCAGACATGAGTGTTGATCGATAACATTTTATAGTCTTTGTATTGTATGCCAAAAATGAATTCACCGTTATCATTCTCCACAAGATCATCGCAGAAATTACTTCGGACTGTCGGCCACATCGGCCAAAGAATCAACATTTGAGCGAATATTAGCCAAAAGTTGTTAGAATTCATTTCAATATTTCTGTTTGAGAGACTGTCCGGAAAAGTGTTGTTTCGTTCGGTAGACCAAAGCGCGAGACATGTATTGAATTGGAATTGAATTTGAATTAGAGAGCGGACTAATGGACTGAATATAGAGCCTAATTGTATGGACGACCGTCGGTAACAATCGTTTGTTGACCGTTGAATTCAAATGATAGCGCTGTGAAAGATATTGTAATTGAAACTCAAATATTTTAAGTAAAGACAAAACTTTAAGTAAAATAACAATTCGGCCAATATTTGCCGAAAAAGTGGATTCAATTCATTTAACCATTGAATTTATGTCGCGCTCAAACAATTGACTGATCAATGATCATTCAAACGATAGATTTAACCATTGCTGGAAGTCATAATAGCCCTGAAGAAGGCCTAAGCATTGGCCGAAAAGCTTCGGCTCTTAGAAGCCTTTGAACAACTCGTTATTAAAATGTTATGAATTTGATGTCTTGTCTTAAGAAATGGTATTACTGTAACGCAATGCGAGTCACTGTAAGAATAGACAAAAATCAATAAATTTTTGCAAAAATTTCAACAAACAAAGTAAAATTAAGAATTTTCAACAATCACAAACAAATCACAAACAAATTACAAACAAACTAAATACAAGACAAATCACAGCACTTCCCAAACATTTGTTCAGCAACTCTTATATCACCATCAAGATATCATCCCCAAAGAGATTACGCGTAATGTCAAACATCAGAAGTAGGATCGAGTCGGGGGCCAATCAGGTCCGTGAGATGATGCGGAACAACGCGGCCCCGGCCGATGTGTTGGCTGAGGCCACTAACGTGCAAATGGAAGTCGAGGCAAATGAAGGCGTTCTCACCGGTCAGGGCCACTATGACTGGGCCATTGAGACAATTGGCATATTGTTCGAAGAGGTCTTCACCTACGAGGGTGACTACGTGGAGGGCGCAGGTGCACCGCCACCAGCGCGTCCCCGTACGCCAAGTATGTCAGAGCACGAGGAAACGATGAACGCGCTCGCTCTGGCAACCCGTGCAACGATGGAAGACCCCGATTCAAGTGTAGAAGATGTCACAGAAATGATAGATCAAATGAAGGGTTATCTCAGTATTGTCAAAGAAGAGACCACTGCTAAGGGAGAGTACCCAAAGTTGTCCGGCATTTTCATTGCGATCGACAACGAGGTGACCCAATGGGCATTTAAGAAGAAGGGACCACCACAGAGACAGACCAAGGATACCGGCACGGAATGGAATCCGATGGAGGAGGACAATCTGGGCGGTGGAGGTGGCGGTGGCTACGGAAGTGGTGGTGGTTACGGAGGCGGTTTCGGTGGTTTCGGAGGAGGAGGCGGCGGTGGTTACGGAAGCGGTGGCGGTGGCTTCGGTGGTGGCCTACGAACCGGTGTCAGCCAGACTGGTGGTTATGCAATACCAAGCCCCATTCATCAATGCGAGATATGGTGCAATAATGCTCGGAAAATGATGTCCGATAGACTTCCAGTGGAGGATGTTCAGTATGTCCTTGGAAATCTCCAGAATAGCATCAACTTAAATTTGGAACAGCTACTCAATAGCAACAAGTTCGATGAAGCCGAGCATATGCTGACAGAACTGGCCAAAGATGTCGAAAACTATAAGCAGTTGTTCGTCACACCCGCAAAGCCAAAGCCAATGCCCATATCTAGGCCGAGCCCCGTGAAGCCCAGGTCGAGCCCCGGAAAGCCCAAGCCGAGTCCCGGGAAGCCTAGGCCGAGCCCCGGCAAGTCAACGCGGGTCACGCCTCCATCTCCGGTCACTCCAACCCACTATCCATTGCCTACAATGCGCCCTCGGCCCTCTCGCAGACTCGAGTATTCACCTCCACCCAGAGAAAGGGCAGGTAGTATTGAGAACTGGCCGATGAGGAAACCAATGAGAAGAGTTTCTGATCCAGATCTTCGTGTGGAGCCATTCACTCAGATCGGACAATTGCCCAAGAAAGCAGAAGACGAACCAATTTTGCGAACCACTGGTCACTACTTTCACGAGGATTCCACGATTTTCACTCCTCAGGAAGGCCAAGCTATGCAGGCATCTGACCTGCGCCACCTCATGGCCGATGGTCAGGTGGACAAACAAACGGTTCTTGATGAATACAACGAACTCGTCAGGATTAACAGTGAAATAGACGCCGAGGGGGTGACGGCCTTTTACGATCCCAAAGGCTGGATCTGGGACGACCTGGCCAAGCTGAAGGAAGAGGTCGACAGATACCGACCACGAGGTCGACAGAGGGGACGCGTTCCCAGTGAGAAGCATTTCCGTTCTCCCGGCAGAAGATGGACCCCATCCAGGGTGAGGTCGCCGCGAGTTAAGCCCAGACGAAATCAACCGGCGGGCTCAGAGTGGGAGACGATGTCGGAGTCGGATGATTTGCCAGAGCCACTCATTAGCTTCGACCCCAAGGTAAGCCGAATGCACAACCATTATGAGCAGGAAATGATCAACAATCAAGGTGCCTTTCCGAAGCAGATCTTCAATTTCCTGGCCACATTCGAAGATGTGTTTCAGAGAGCTTGTGATCCGATGGTCGTCGGCAGAAGGATTGTGCCCGGACCTCGAGACAGGAACTCGCTCGAGCATGTCTGGATCACAAAGCCAAATTGGTTGGCCAAATTGGACAAATTCATGAAAGACAAAAAGAGCAGGCGCATCTTTACGGGAATGGTGGTCAGACTCATGAGTGAACTGTTCCAAGCGGTCAATGACATCCGCAGCAATCCCACCGAAAGGGATAGACTGTTCGCCCAAATGCAAGCCGAACGCATTGAGACAATCGATGGCAAGTTGTATGTCTGCGACCAATTGATCTTCAATTACAATCAGATCGGGTACATTCTCTGTGAGTGGGATGATGTGACCACAGGCAAACGTAGTGGATGGTGATCGCGATGGTGAGCGATGTCCACCATGCAAGAAGGGCCTTACTTAGGGCTTCATTATTAAATTGTTATCAATTTTATGTCTGAATTTATATTTGCAATTATTTTTTGGAACTGTAAGACTCTGTATCAAGTTGTAAGGTATTGTAATGAATTGTAAAGGACTTATATGTAAGGCATTTTTTTGCAGGCGATTGAAAACTTTGAAATCTCAATCTAAAACTTTCTAAATTTTTTCCCAATTGTTCAATATGAAAATTATTTGTTCTTTCCTAAGAATTCACATTGTTGAAAATGAAATAATCGAGCCATGGCATCTTGAATTTAGAAAATCCAGTTCATATCAAATTTAACTTTACAATATATCACTGTAAAGCAGTGTAAGTGAATTTTAATGCACTGCAAGGTAATCAACAATGACCTAACTATCTTTGTTAAACTTTGAAAAATTTAATTTTAACATAACAATCGACAGTAATTGAAAACTAGTGCTGGCGCGATTGTTGAACCCATTGTTGCATTTAATTTTAAGGCTATCAAAAGAACCCGTCTCAACTTAATCACAACAATGGACTTTCAAATCGGGTAATTTTCTGCTAAAAATTTTCAATGTGCTTTAAAATTTTCACCTCGAAAGCTTTGAAAGTCACTGTACTGAACTGTACTGAACTGTACTGAACTGTACTGAACTGTACTGAACTGTACTGAACTGTACGGCAATCAACTGTTAAGTCATTTAAATTACATTTCATTTCAAAAATTGATAATTTTTATTACAGAATAAGATCACTGATCAGTGATAAAGCATTGAGACGACAGTCGATTGTCTGACCACTTGTTAGAGTTGGGTCTCTGGTTCGTCGTCGTCGCCGAAATACAGTCGGTAGTAGTCTTCAGGCGGTGCGGAAGGTCTTGTACTGTCTGACTCCTGTCCATCATTGGCCGACTCCTGTCCACCACTGCCTCCTTTGAGATCAGCGAATTCCTGTGCTAATGATCCTAGATATTGGGCCAGTTCTTCGTACGAACCATCCTCAGTCAACTCCTGCTTGTAATAAGCAAAGTAATCCTGGGTCTGTTTCAAATAATCCCCAATCTCATCCATTTCGTATTCGTCACTATTCTCAAGCATGTCCACCAGACCTTTGCAGGACTCGCGAACTGTTTCGGTGCGCTGAGCGGGTGTCTTGGTCTGTCTTGAGCTACCATGTGCAGAGCTACCTTGTGCAGAGCTACCTTGTGCAGAGCTACCTTGTGCAGAGCTACCTTGTGCAGAACCACTTGACTGTCCTCCCGAGGCAGCTCCACCTCTTGTCCCAGTCGGCGGTCGATAGCCGGTCTGATCCTCAACGAACTCAGCGAAATGCTCTTCCAGTCCGGCCATGAATCTGGCCAGTTCTTCATATGTTCCCTCCTGACTGACCAGATCAGGCTGATAGTATCTCATATAATCTTGGATCTGTTTCATCTGAAGAGCTGTTTGTCCTATTGTGTAGGTTTCGGGAGTCTGTGCCATCATATCCTTCAACATTTTGACCGAATCCCGAATGACATCGGTGTGCTGACCTCCACGTCGACGACCACCAGATGAAGAACTCCTCTGTCTGGGAGGTTGCGCACTGTCGAAGACTGCTGGAGGTATGCTCGACCCTTCTCCAGTCGCTGCCTTGTACTGAGCGAAGATATCCGACAGTTTCTTGACATATTCGGACAGTTGTTGAGCCGAACCATCGTTGGCCAGTTCCTTTTTATAATAAGCCATGTAGTCGGTGACCTGCTTCAGCTGGTCTTCTATTTCTTCGACCGAATATCCCATTTCCATCATTTCCTTCATCACAGTGGCCGAGTCGACCACCACTCGGCTATTATGACCCCATCCATGGTCTCCACTGTCACTGTCTTCATCATCTGGCCTCCAATATCCTTCTTCGGCCTCACCCTCGGTATATGGCACTACACTTCTGTAGTCCGGCCCGAACTCAATCCTTTCCTTGTACTCCCTGACCATCTGTTCCATCTCTTGGAAGTGTTGCTGCAGCTCTCGTTGAGAGCCTTTGGTCGAGATTTTGATTTTCTTGAGATCGTCCACAAACTTTGTGACGAACTCGGGATCTCTATTCTGGTCAATGAAGAGTTCTAATTGGTAGCGCTTGGCTTTAATCCATCTCTGAAGTTCGGGACTAATCTCACCGGTGGACTCGTCCGTGTCCTCGAGTTGAGGTTCGGGTTGTGGCGATCGCGATGGTGATGCACGTCTGGCAGCTCTACCTATTCCTCGGCCTCTAGCTCTCCCTCTGGCTCTGCCACGCGAAGAAGCTGATGAACCAATAGATACAGGTTCTGGGGAGGACTGCCGTGATGGAGGTCTGGCCGCTCTTCCTCTACCTCGACCTCTGCCTCTACCACGTAAAGGAGAAGGTGAACCAATGTCCAGAGGGCCTGGAGATGGCATTCGTTTTGTGGCTCTTCCTCTGGCTCTTTCTCTTCCACGTGCACGCGGATCAGCTTGGATGGCCAGAGGTCGCGGCATATCGATACCGGTTTGTCGGGGTCTTGAATCTCGTCTGAAGCTTCCTCGACCTCTGCTTCTGCTTCTATCCCGTGATTTCCCCCATGATCTGTTCCTTGGTGGCCATTCGAGACTCGAAGAACTTGATGAAGAGTCCGAATCTGTGTCGCTTTCAGATGAAGAAGACTGAACGTGTCTCCATGTCTTGTTCTTCTTGTACGGCACAATAGGGTCTATCTTATCTTCTTCAAGCTGTCGCAAGTGTCCCTGAAACAAGTCGGTCATCTCTTGGATGTGTTCGGCCATCTGTTCCAGCAGTTTGAGCTTTTTGAGCATAGCCTTGAACTGCTTGGATCGGTAACTCTTGATCAGATGCAAAAGGAAAGCCCGAATATAATTGAGTGGTCGCCTCTCATCCATGAATCCCTGCAACTGATACTTCTTCGCCAACATCCAGGTCACCACCTTCTGCCTCGCCTTCTGTCTCCTCGGAGTCATGTCCATTGTCTCTGATCTATTGATATTTGTTCCGAATGTCTTCGTGATAATTGTGATCAAGATATCTGTCCAATGTTTTTCGTTTCAATAATTTCAACAATTGTTGTGAATTAAAGTGAATTTTATTTTGTATTTGAATTGAATTGAATTTTTGTTTCAGACTTTATTCTGAAGACAATAAGCAAAAGCAAAGGCCAGTCACCGGACGTCAGGAAAATCGATTTAGAGTCGGCTAAACATGACTACGCTTTCGACAATCCTTACTTCGAAGACGACGAGAAAGCCCTCAAGAAGTCGAGTGACGTCCCGGACATTGGCCAACAAAAAGATGTTATCATTTCGGTTGAAGGTATTAATTATTTATTAGATTATTGGAAATTCAAAAGTTGACGACTATATTCAAGCCGTGATTAAGTGCAACGAATGCTCTTTTTTATTCTCATAACTCGTTTGACATGAGCTCAATTCGATATTTTTCTAAAAACAATTATTAACAATTAGAATTTTGTCTCAATTATATCGGGCTTCGACTTCTCATACAAACAAGTCTAACACCGAACATCTCTTGTGTTCGCAATCCTTTTGTCAGACCAGTAATGGGGAAACAACAGATTTCCGTAAGGAAAACATTGAACTATATTATAATTTAATATTTTTAGTATTCACTGCGTTTAATGTCACAGGAATTCTAAAACAAACAAATAAGAATAATATCAAACCAACGATGTTTTAAGGATGGTATTTATCAATTTCCTTCAATTCCTGTAGTTATGTTTTATTCAGTTGGTAGAAAAAATTTAATGCGATTTATATTTTGAAAATCAATGAGCTGGACAATCTGAAATGTTCACTCGTGTATTTTTTGCAATGAATGCTTTGATGTTGAAATTTTTGTTTTGTATTGTTGGTAAACCCTTTGGTTTTTAGACTTGTTTATTTGGAAATTGTAATAATCGATTACATTGAAAACTAATCCATTATGTTTTGAGATCGATCATTAGGTCATTACTCACTGTAATCGCCGATTATTCTATTGATCAACACTTATCATCAGTTTTGTTATTAATTTGTTGTCTTATTCAAAGTGCAAGTCATTCAAGCTTAGATCGATTTATCATGAATTACTAGATTATGTCTCATATTTAGGAAGTTTCGGTGAGAGCTCTAAATATATTTTTCTTTGGATTTTCTTATTCTTTGTTTTTTTTTAACAAAGACAACAGTGAGATGAAGAAACAGACAGAAATAGAAAAACAGATATTCAATAAAATTTTGTTAAACGCATCGATACATCAAAAGAAATATTCAATTATTAGAAATAATCACGGAATCGATCGATGGATCGACTCTTGAGGTTCAATGACTGACAGTTGAGTATCTATCGGAGGGCAGGCGTCGGTCTCTGCCTCCGAGCAGATTCACTCGAATTAGTAATTTAGATGAGTTGTCGTTGGCTGGCGTTCAGTGCCGTTCATGTATGCGATCTCTCGAATGCATTTTGGCTTTGATGGCAACCGAAAGTGACGGACAATCGTCTAATCGTTTCCCGGATGCCCAACCAATGCCGAGTCAACCGTTTGATTTATAACAATGCAATTCCATAGTCGGCTTTTGTTTGCTTTTTATTTTACAAAATATGCTTACAATATTGACCGAGAGAACAGGACATTTTGCATTTTATTCTGGCAAAAATCCACTTGATTAAAGCACTCGTAGGTCTATCAATTTCATTCGTCCATTACTGTGGACTTTCCTGAACTTAAGTTAGACGCTGTCGTCTACAGTAAAGAACTCATACACTAATGAATTTTTTAACCGATATGATTCTTTGAAATGGTTGCTGATTGAAGTTGTAATCAATGGTCAAATATTATTGAATAAAGTGGATGGCCTTGTTTGTTATTACTCATTAGTGTTCGATCAAACTCAAGGCAAAGATAAAACTCAATACTAATTTAAGTCTTTTAAGTCTCAATTTGGCTTCAATCAGATCTCGATTGCAATCTTTACAATCGATTTCAACAATTCTACTTTCTGTCAATTTTAATATTTTGTTGATTATAAGATTCTGTTTGACTGAAATCAATTAACAAGTAAGTGCAGAAAATGCACTCAATTTGACTAATGAATAAGACATTTCAATTAAATAATTTGTGAGTCATTCGAGTTGTGATATCATCATTTGAAATAATTTGCACAACCATTTCAATTCGATATCAATTATTATTTCTAAAAATATTTAAATATTAAATAACAATCAGATACTTCAACACTATTTTAATGATTGTAAAGCATCTGAATCTTGTTTAGGAAAAGAATTGGAACCGAATAGAGGTTTGGCCGAAATGAACAACAAGAACTGTCAGGTATGTAATCCTCTTTGCTTTAGCTC
>JAQGCD010000354.1:0-10605 GCA_034698965.1 Zygoribatula sp. | reverse complement strand
CTCTCTATGTTTGTTCCCAATGAGTCGTTCCTCCGAAACAGACTTCGAGTCTCTCCCTCTTTGAGTCTATTTCTTCTAATCTAAACACACAATAAGTGACTCCAAGATTGTTGTTTAAACTTAAAGATCGGCAAAATATCTGTTCGTCTTTTTGCCATTGCTTTCATCAACTTTGTCCGTTTTACCGACTATTTATATAACAAACGATTTTGATTTTGAACACTGTTTGGCGTGACTTTCGTCGTCAAAGTCTTATTTAAATAATAATGAGTTCGATACCAATCCCTGACAATCGTATGAAAAACAGTGTTTCCCGTTATTCGGAAACTGATTACAATCGCAATGCATTGTTCTATAAGCCAAGAGAAGGACAGTCGTCGATACGAAAGGCTCGGATCTCGAATCCAAAGCCTAATCCATCGCAACAACAAACGCAAAGTTCTGTGTATCGACCGATTGTTTCCAATCACTCGAATCAGTTGAATCACTCAAAGCCAACAAATCATTCAAAGCCGGGCAAAAGCCCTGAAAAATGTAATCATAGTTACGCCAATTCATCGGCACTTCGCGCCTCCATCTCCTACAAGAACTGTCGTCCGGATTACTCCAATTCTCGGATCAGTGCTGACAAAGGATTCAAATCTGAGAAAAAATTAGTTGTAAATAGCAATGAATCAAAATTAGTTCGAGACATACCGAAAGACAAAGCTCGAGATAGTGAACATCTGGAGCACATCTGGTCAGACCTCCCCATTCATGTATGGCAGGCATTAATGTCCACTCAGTCATCCACTGTTGCTCTCTGTGGTCGTGAGAGTTCTTCTGACACATCTTCAGCGGAAGTATTATCTTCTCTTCACTCATCCTCTGACTTTGAGTCGAGCTCTTCAGATGAGGACAGTTTTGTGTTCACAGGTCTGTCACACCCTTTCAACCACTGAGTTATACAATATCGTGGAGTCAACAAAATACTCCAATGTTTGTCAATTCCTGTCTTATGTTTGCCTAAAAATACAGAAACACTATTCGAGCGAAATGTGATTTTTGCTCTTAAGATTAGATAAGTCAGCGCTGATAATGACAACCATCGCGACCGTTCAATAGCTGTTCCGATGAGTGTGGGCTCTCATTCACAGATTGAGGGCTTTATTATTGTTTGGGAACAAAACCGAGAGAACAAACCATTGAAATGCCCAGACATGAAAAGGCGTCAAACGTGAAGCATCTCTTACCAAGAGTTAGTCTATGCATTGAGTTAACAGTTTTGTGCACTTCTCCTGATTTATTGGATTCCTGGCTAATGACTCAACTATTTAATTATCGTTTAGACGTTATCTGAAATAATATAAAAAGGTTTTGTTTTTATGAATATTTGAGTCCAATAATGACCTGAAATAATGAAATGATGGCTCATTTTGTAGGCGATCCCACAATCAGACAAAGCCATCCCCAATCAAACTCATTTGTGTCTGTGTTTGCATTCCATTTGCGTTAGCTGTGGCTCATTATTCAACTCCGTTAAAAATACAAATATTGAACCAACAAATTAAATTCAATATTTCAATTAACTTTTTCTCGAAGGCGATATCACCCAAAAGGGATATGAGAAGAAGAAGTCGCGACTCTTGGCTCCCTATGTGACGGTCCATCAGTCAGGTATTTGTCATTAAGCATAGACATTTCGAATACATTTACGAATAGCAAACACTGTTATCTAAATAAATTTATATATTTATTTGCATTCTCACAAGATTTGTGTCTTTCCTCTCGCCGTTCGCTTCTTCTAATGAGCTATTTTTAGTTCTTGTAAATCATCAATTTCAGTTAAAATACTAGCTTTTCATCTGAAGTAACTCTAGCATCACTTTGACAACACTTATGCTGTCGAATGACATGTTAAATATTTTCAAAATTAATTGTCACTATTCTCTGGATTCGACTAATTAGTCCAATGTCTTGCATGCATTGCAGGCGCCGCCAGTCCGTCGACTCGAGCCAAGCGAAGAGCCCATCGAAGACTGACCCGTCACGAGAGCCGATATCATTCAGGTATTTGTTGGGATTGTTGTTTATTCTGAATCTGAAATCGTAAAAAATAATGCGAAGGCGTCTATCAAATGCATGCAATCGCTGTAATATTTCTCTGAGGATACGATCGGTTTATCTTATCGTCCATTGCTTTAGTCTTATTAGTCTCGTTCCTGTCTTGTCCTGGTTAGCAATGTTTACCCTTAAATGTCTTACCCGTTCATTAATACGTTAAATCAAATCCAATGTTTTTTTATTTGCGAGACTAATGATCTTAAAAATGATTAGAGAAGTCATTAAACGAGTAAATTCAAAATTTGTGCGTTTTTTAAAATAAATACTATATCAAATAATTTAGTGATTAAAGAGTGAAGTATTTACTGGTAGAGTATGAGTATTGGAAATCGCGATTTCCCTTCTGGTGTTGAGAACCGTATCGGTAGTAGTGCCTCACTTAATGCCATTTGGAACTGATTTGCAATCAATGGCAATAAACATAAATTTTGTGCACAATCACCAAACCCTATGGCTTTAGGTTTCAAACTTTCGGCAATCTTTTGTGTCAATGGCCACTAAAATTGACATTAATTTCGTTGCAGAGGTGAGACAGGAGGCGGTTCAGCAGGCGTTGGCCGCTATGCAAAAGGTAATTGGTCTCAAATGACAATTGTCATGTCATTAACCCATTGACTGTCCAAACAGAAGCCCAAGCCCTCAATGCCGATGCCATCGAAGCGGACATCGGTGATGGCCACATCACCGACGTCTCGCGACCGCAAACGTAGAACCGACTCGTCATCAGATGACGACAGTATTCTCAACGAGAGCAGTAGTACTCCCGAACAGGACAGGAACTCGCGCTCTTTTTCCGTCGGCAAGTCATCAGACACTTCGAGCACGTCTTCACCGGCACACGAAATTCAAGCGCCTCCGCCCAGAATCATTGGCGTTCAGGAACACAACATTGCTTTAGGCCCGCAGCAGATCAGTCATAACCAGCACCGACGCAAACATCACTCACACCAGTCATCTCAACCCCCTCTACCTCCACATCAACAGCAGATTCTTAAGCAACACCTAATTAATGCGAGAATCGGTTTCAATGGCAGTTCCAATGATTACGCCAATGATGTTCCCCCGAATAGACCCGAACGGATCAGCTCTCGCTCTGACAGCGGAATCGCAAACTTAGCCGACATCCAGAACCTGACGCCTTCTGTCACATACAACGCACAGCCGGACGTCACTAGTAATACACAATCCCTACGCGACTCACAATTAGGTAAAAACAAATTTTGTCGATTGGCATATATTTAGGATGTGCTCTAATGTGCTTTGCATTTAGGTCTCGACGACACGTACAGTACAGGCACCGGAACAGGAAGATGGAAAGTGTCGGCAAAAATACAGCAGTTGTTGAACACTTTGAAGCGACCTAAACGTCGACCGCTTCCTGACTTCTATATTGATGACGAAACTGATCTGGAAATAGCGGCCAACCAATTGGATCCGACGGCGCCACGTCCCGAAGGCAACACAATGTTGCCATCCATTGGGGAACAGCTCATGGTGCCGGCAGGACTGCCCAAGTCGCTTGAAGCTGCTCTCCAGAGGTATGGTTCGGCCACTTTCAAAGCTCCGGCGGCTACTGTGTTGGACACGAACGGTAAAATGAGTCCACCGCTCACGTATGGCAAACTCCTGAGTCGATCGCGAAAGATTGCATATAATTTGTTGAACAAGATCGGTCAAAAGGGAGAGCTCAGTATAAAACCTGGAGATAGAGTCGCTCTGGTATTCGCAAACAACGATCCGATTGGATTCATGTGCGCCTATTATGGATGCCTGACTGCCGGGGTAGTTCCCGTTCCTATTGAAGTACCGTTGACCAGGAGAGATGCCGGCTCTCAACAGATAGGATTTCTATTGGGAAGTTGCAATGTCGCGTTCGCTCTCACTTCCGAGGCCTGTCACAAAGGCCTGCCCAAGACAGCTACCGGCGAAATTCACACATTCAAGGGATGGCCCAAACTTAGTTGGCTTGTGATCGACCATCTGGGAAAAGCACATAAAGATTGGATTCCGCCATCTCGAATATCCGAAGAGGCTCCGGCTTATATTGAATATTCCGTGGACAGAGAGGGAGCGATGAAAGGCGTTACTGTTTCCCGAAACGCAATGATATCGCACTGTAGAGCCCTTACCGGTGCTTGCAGTTATACAGAGGGCGAGATAATGATATGCGTTTTGGACTTCAAAAGAGAGGTCGGGTTATGGCATGCAATACACTGTAGTATTTTGAACGGAATGCACGTCATATTTATTCCGTACTCGCTGATGAAGATAAACCCGGCCTCTTGGATGCTCATGATCACCAAGTTCAAGGCCTCGGTCGGCATCTGCAAGTCGCGTGACCTTCACTGGGGTCTATTAGCCACTAAAGACCACAAAGACGTGAACCTAAGTTCGCTTCGGATGCTATTGGTGGCCGACGGCTCCAATCCGTGGTCGCTTTCATCTTGTGATCAATTTCTCAATGTGTTCCACAGCCGAGGTCTCCGGGTTGAGGCCATGTGTCCCTGTGCTGTATCGGCAGAAGCGCTCACCATTTCTGTCCGCAGGTTTGTCTCTTTGAAGAACTTGAATTTGATAAACATTAATAATTTATTCAGATATGTCAATGTTATCTAAAGTATGATTGATTTCTTTAGACCTGGCAGAACAGGAATCGGATCCACTGGAAGAGGTGTTCTATCGATGTCTGCTCTCAGTTATGGTGTCATTCGTGTCGATCAAGAGAATAGCTTAACTTCATTAACACTGCAGGATTGCGGTCATGTATTGCCCGGAGGTTTGTAACACTTATTCAATAATCTTATTATTTTAGAGCTATAAATCAAAATTATGGCCAATCACTCAATCGGTTCCATGTTTTCTTCTTCTCCTATGTATCACAGCCATCGCAGCTGTTGTCAAAATAAATGGTGCGCCCCATCTATGCAAGACTGATGAGGTCGGAGAGATCTGTTTGAGTACAACTGCCGCCGGTACTTGTTATTGGGGTCTTCAGGGCCTGACCAACAATATCTTCAGAATGCAACCATTGAACTCGGATAGTCGGCCTTTCAGTGAGCAGACCTTTGTCCGAACGGGTCTGTTGGGCTTCATGGGTCCTGGTGCGCTGGTTTTCGTTTGTGGCACCAGAGACGGAGTGATGACTGTGAGCGGCCGCAAACACAACACCGACGACTTGATTGCCACAGTTCTGGCGGTAGAGCCCATGAAATTCGTATATCGAGGAAGAATAGCCGTCTTCGCCCTACGAGTGCTTAGAGATGAACGTATTTGTGTGATAGCAGAACAAAGGCCTGATTGTACAGAAGAAGAGAGCTTTCAGTGGATGAGTCGAGTCTTGCAGGCCGTCGATAGCATACATCAGGTCGGCATCTATTGCCTGGCATTAGTGCCGCCCAACTGTTTGCCCAAAACCCCATTGGGAGGCATTCACCTTTCAGAAGTGAAGCGGCGCTATATGGAGGGCACACTTCACCCGGCAAATGTGCTCATGTGCCCTCACACCTGTGTCACCAATCTACCCAAACCTCGCGAAGTTCATACCGAAATAGGACCGGCATCTGTTATGGTTGGCAATATTGTCCAAGGAGTGCGACTAGCGATCGCACAGGGAAGAGATGTCGGCTCCATAGAAGAAGACTCGGACACCACCAGAAAATATCAGTTCATTTCTGAGATTCTCAAATGGCGTTCGACCACATCTCCAGATCACAACGTCTTCACTCTACTAAACTCAAAAGGTGGCGAAACATCAACCCTGTCGTGCTCTCAGCTCCACAAGAAAGCCGAGAGAGTGGCCTGTCTTTTGCTGGAACGCGGAAAGTTGAATACTGGAGACCACGTGGCTCTCATCTACTCGCCGGGAATCGACCTAATCTGTGCTTTCTATGGCTGTCTCTTCATTGGTGTGGTTCCAGTCACGATACGACCACCTCATCCCCAGAACTTGCAGACAACACTGCCTACCGTCAGAATGATTGTCGACGTATCTAAGTCTGTACTGATCCTATCGACCGGACCGGTCATTAAACTGCTCAAATCAAAAGAGGCCGGTAATGTGGTCGACATCAAGTCGTGGCCACAGACTCTTGACACAGATGACCTGCCGAAGAAGAAATTGACAAGCATCTATAGGGCGCCCACACCTGAAATGATAGCTTATCTGGACTTCAGTGTCAGCACAACCGGAATGTTGGCCGGAATAAAGGTGTCGCACGCGGCGGCCACAGCTCTGTGCCGCAGCATGAAGCTGGCCTGCGAACTCTACCCATCGCGACACATCGCCCTCTGCCTCGACCCGTACTGCGGCCTCGGGTTCGTCTTATGGTGTCTCAATAGTGTATACTCTGGTCATCACTCGATTCTGATCCCACCCTCCGAAGTGGAGATCAATCCCAGCCTTTGGTTGACTGCCGTCAGCCAATACAAAGTTCGCGACACATTCTGTTCGTACGGTGTAATGGAACTCTGCACCAAAGGCTTGGGATCTTCCATTCAGCAGATGAAGGTTTGTTCACATCTATAGAGACCACCCTTGTATCATGTTAATGACATGAATTTGTTTTACAGCAAAGAGGCGTTAGTCTCAGTTGTGTCCGCACATGTGTTGTGGTCGCTGAGGAACGACCCCGAGTGACTCTGACCAACTCGTTTTCCAAGTTATTTCAAAGTCTTGGTCTATCTCCTCGGGCTGTCAGCACTTCTTTTGGATGTCGCGTCAATGTAGCGCTCTGTCTTCAGGGAGCTGCCAGTCCCGACCCCACCACTGTATACGTGGACACCCGAGCTCTTCGTAACGATAGGGTCACTCTTGTGGAGCGCGGCGCTCCTCACAGTCTGTGTCTCATCGAATCTGGAAAACTTTTGCCGGGAGTTAAAGTAGTGATCGCTAATCCCGACACTAAAGGCCACTGCGGAGATTCCAATCTAGGAGAGGTATGAATGTCATGAGTCGAAACTTGACTTAACTTGACTATAATTATTAAAGATTTGGGTCCAAGCGCCGCATAATTCGAGCGGTTATTTCACTATTTATGGGGACGACTCCCTACACAACGACCACTTCAATGCCAGACTCATAACCGGTGATTCTTCCCAAGCATATGCCCGCACCGGATATCTCGGATTCTTGAGGCGAACTGAGTCCGTTCAAGCGGACGGAGGTATGAAAAGATAAAATTCGAATAATTCTATATCATTGACATCTTTGCCACTAGAATTACATGACGCCATCTTTGTCGTGGGCTCTCTCGATGAGACAATTACTCTTAGAGGACTTCGATATCATCCGATCGATATCGAGAATAGTGTTATGCGATCTCACAAAAAGATTTCCGAATCGTAAGTTATTTTGGAGACTCCTCGCGGAACCAGATGTCAACCATTGTGTCTATTCTTGCAGAGCTGTGTTCACTTGGACTAACCTTTTAGTAGTTGTGGTCGAATTGGATGGCAATGAGAACGAAGCGCTAGATTTGGTTCCTTTAGTGACAAACGTTGTCTTAGAAGAACATCACTTAATTGTAGGCGTTGTAGTAGTGGTCGATCCGGGAGTGGTTCCCATCAATTCCAGAGGAGAGAAACAACGAATGCATTTGCGCGACGGCTTCCTCGCAGGTATGTCACCATCAAGTGGTCAGTAACTGATATATGATAACTAATGTCAATCATCTGTTTCGATGTCTTTGCAGACCAATTGGACCCGATTTATGTGGCGTACAATATGTGATCGTTTTTGTTATTTTTTGAGTTTAAAACTACATTTATATTACATTCCATTGCTTTTAGCGCTCGTTATACACAGTTATTGATAGACATCGCAAGTCTTCAGTAAATCATTTTTTGGACAAATCACTAATTTATTGTAAATTAGGAATAAAACTATTGATTAGTTGTAATACAATTGCTTTTAATAATTGTTTTTAATGACTGATTGATACAAAACTGCAATCGAAGTAATAAATTTCGTTTTGACGTAACGTTTGTTTAAAAAAAAAATCTTATTCTTATTCAAAATTTTATTTATTCTTCTCATTCGTATAATTCTGTAAGCTTTGTGTCAGAGCTTTGAGCGGATGTGAAGTATTGCCGACCACTGACTGTGCGGCCAATGAGAGGGTATGACTCACGAGTGCCCGAAGTGTTTGCAGATCAGGTACACGACTGAATTCCTTGAAGTCTTCGACATTTAAAAATCTATCGTCAACTATGGACGCGATTAATATTAATTGCGGTATTTTTCTGGTAATCCTCAGGACTTTATTGACCTGAGGTTCGGACGCGAACAGTATTGTTACGTCCTTTTTAGTGAACCAGTCATTTATGCGGCACAAGTCAAGTGCTGACTCGTATTTTGTTCCGGCCATCGCCAACTGTGCCACGTCTTCGTTATAGAAGCGAAGATACATGTCTTCGTGCTGGAACTTATTTCTAGCCTCAATCTTCTCTCTGTTTGTCATTATGTTTGTGTGATAAAAACAGATCATTCGCGACGATCGCAACTCTTGTTTCATGTCTTCGGCCAGCAGTTTATCATACGGATGAATCTCTCGCTCTATTTTACCTTTCAAATTGAAACACCTTTCTGAGGTCAGTCTCTTATCTCTAGGCATCACAGGCTCACAGATGGCCAGCATTTGCTTTCGTCTGAAGTCTGGTTCGACATGTTTTCGGGGATATACGGGCTTCCGATAGCGCACAGGAATTTTGTTTATTACTAGAGTAATTACAAATCTTTTATAATCTTATATTTCAAATTAAGAGCATAATGTCTCATCATATTCACTCGTTGTGATAATTGTAAAACAAAATTAATAAAGTTATCATTTTAATTTGGTATTGATAAAAAATATTATTGAAAAGTTAATGAATTCGCATTTATTCTCTTCAAGTGACTATACATCTTGATCTCAAATTGAGCGAGGATTAAATTGCACTGTAAACGTTGAAGCGTTCTTAAGTTCATATTCTTGTTAACTTTGAGGGTCATTAGTCTACAGATTCTTCATATCTTGGTCGGAGCGATGTATTATTAGGTTAATTAATCCTTTTTACCATGCTAATAAGAAACTGTGAAGGTTATACTAATAATGCACCGAAGAATTTGATATAGTTTTTACATTGAAATTGTTTTAATCTGGTTAAAACCTTTATTATTAATGGAAGATTTCATTGTTTTTTTTTAATTTTGTTTATCTTGTTGTACGAATAGGAAACTTCCAAAAGATATACAATCTGACCTCGACATAAGGAAGTGCCGACGTATTTGTTCACTCATCTCGGGGTTTTCCTTATATCCGAGTCAGTTATTGGGAGATTAAGATCTTTGGTGTATGGACAATCGTTCCCTTATTTCGAGGTTTCCCTTATAACCGATTCCCTTATTTCGAGGTCAGACTGTAATGTATTGAACCCATTGGATTGACGAATGTCATGGCAACGATTTCATCAAGTTCTAAGCTATTTAAGAGATTATAGCCGATGGATACTGAAATGTCCAGGTGAAATAAAAAGTTGTGATAAAAAAAACATAATGAAAATGTTTTTTGAGATCCAATACATTTAACCAGGGATGGGCAATGGGGAGGGGGGTCAGACCAAAACATATATATTTTTGAATGATTTACAGGATGGACATCGGTTATTATCTTGAAAATTAGTATAGATATTTGATCAAAATAATTCTTATGAGACAAAAATGTGTTCTTTACGATAAAATAACCAAATTTGATTAAAATCAATTCCACCTTGTCAGATTCGGATTGACATTTATTAAAGATACTCAGATAGAAGTATGAATTAGTTGAAAAAAAATATAAATCCCGGTTCACTGGAACTCTAAAAGCATAGATTGCTCTAGGCTATAAATTGCTTTTTGCATTGAAGTGAAAAATTGATGTAATTCAAATTTGGTAAAGTAATCGCCATGAGCAAATGTGTTTCTTTTACAAATTACAGACAATTTCCAATAAGATGAACCACCAATAGCGTGAAATGTTCAACATGGTGAATTAATTAAAATTTCTGTTTGGTATAAGCTTGAAAACATATAGATATACCTCGTTCATCAACTTCAAGAGTTCGGTCACTTCGCTAACTGGTAAACAGTGACCGACATCACAGACAAAGAATTGTTGGCCATTTGTCTCTCCCATTATAGAAAATTATTTGGTATTATACCTAGTCTAATTTAGTTCACTTTATCATTAAACCAAAAATTTGTAATAATATTGGATCATCGAATTGGGTCATTGAAAATTTAAGTTGAACTAACCTAGAGCGTAAACTCAAGGCTCATTCGAACCTACTTCACGCTATTGGAGATCAACTGTATTTTTGACAAGACTTTCATTATTTGAGATTCTTCTTCTCTTATCTTAACCTTATTATTCTTGTTATTAATCTTCTTGTTTCGATCAAAATGTCAATCATATACATGTATAATGCACCAATCTAACTGATGTCATGGTGAATATTCCGTCAAATTCTAAACTTGAATATCTT
>JAQGCD010000353.1:0-10606 GCA_034698965.1 Zygoribatula sp. | reverse complement strand
CTTCCATTAATGGAATTTCCATTGATTTAATAAAAATGATGTAAGACTTTTAGTCAAATCCCAAGTAATCTTTGAAACAGTGAATTGCTTTGCAAGAAAGTGGCCTTTAAGGCACTGAATTAACATTTGATGATATTTTGTTTTCAGACTCTTTACTCTTTCTGATGCATTGATGCCAACACTGGGCAACCAATTAATTATTTGAAACTCATTTCCGTTAATAGACTGTCAATTAATTTTTAACAACGACTGATAACTATTGCAAAAAATAATTGCGAAAAGTAATTAATTCTTATTCTGCATTCATCATTCAGTTATTTTGATAGTCGATTAAAATTATTAGAAATATTGCAAAATACACTTTGCACTTACCAAAAGTTGATATTTCATAGATTCTATGGATCGATAGTTGGAATCCGAAGTTATCCAACAGTTATATCATTAACCGAATTAATGGAAGCAAAGCCGCAAATGAGTTCCAATTATTTCATGTTTTGAGGGAATCGCAGCTAAAAACTAAAGTGATTCCAAATTTAAAGACTTAGACCCTTAAGGACTGACAGCCATTGTAGGCATAAAAATAGAGCACAAATGTTCTGATATGCTCTGAACACTCGAGTAAGGAGAGTAGCGATCGGAACGTCGAACGGCGCCGGTCTGTCACAGACCAACCACTCACTCCTACTACTCTATGACGACCACTGACTCCTCTGAGCGCTTCCAAATTCAATTATTATTAATCCAATTCGAATAGAATTCAATCAATCAAATCATATTTCAATCATTTTGTAAATAAGCTTTCATTAGATAGGTTGCGACTTTCGGTTCACCGATTCGTGAATTAATTACAATACATATTATAATAATTTGGGCGCAAAATGAATAGAGAGATCTCATGAGTGAGATTGAGAATGGATTCTAGCGATCGATCGGTTGAGCTATCATTTCCGACAGCTATCGGTTGCTCACAATACAAGTTCTTAAACATGAAAACAATCGATTTTCTAAATACTTGGATAAACAGCGAATTTTATAATATTGCAGTAGAGAGATGTTAGAGCATAACCTTGCCAGTGTTATGATTACGACGAGACGATATTAATACATTAATAAATGTTACAAAATTCTCTGTAGTTTAACATTAGTATGCATTTTATGTATTGTCTCGAGATATTTATTTATCTTATATCCACTCATATGCCTACTTATGCCTATTGAAAGCTGTATTATTATGTATGGAATAATATTGCCATAAAAGAAGTGGCATTTGTTTTGCAATGTGTGACAAACCGATATGTGTTTGTCAGCACAGACTCTGCCAAATGTCAAACGAACGGCATTCCATGATCCCTTGCATTAGGAAAAGCATTTATTTTACACGCATTCAGTCTTTCTATTAATATTTAATGCGAAAACAAATTTCAATTACAATACGGCACAGAATTTCATTCTTATTCTCATTATTTTCTCAAATAAAAACATTCAATATTGCAATGTTTGACATAGTGTTTGTCATATTTCCTATAATCTGAATATTTTGATTGACTCTAAATTTATGTTCAATTCTATGATATTCTATGATGTGATAAATCGATTTTCTTTGCCATCAAATACAACTCAAAACTCTAATATCAGTCAATTTGATCCAATTTTTCGGAACATTCGTGATATTGGACTCCAACGATATGACAGCACTGAAACATACACTGAAACAACTGATCAATATTTGACCGAAAATACATTTAATAAGTATTTAATGAGTTGTCTCGGAATAATACATCAGAAATAAGGATAATAATCGTTTATATATGAAAAACATTTCCAGAATTTGTTCAAATGTTTAGTAAAGAATCAATAATAGAGATTAATTTTTCATAACTTTAACGGAATTAAGTCATTCCTCTGAATCGGAGCGAAAACTTTCTGCAAAATTAAGAGCATAGAAATTCAATGATGTTTCATCTGATGAGAATTTGGTTTTGAAAAAGTTTTGGCAAATCTCTTTCAAAGTTCTATAATCGGTATCACTCTCTTGAATGTTCAAACAGTCGATCGCCTTATTATTGGTCATTGATTCGAAAATATTAGTAGCCTTTGTGATGATATTGTCGGGAATGTCTTCCATTTGTGCGATATAGGAGGCAATACTGGTGGTGGACAGACCGTCAATTAGTTTGTACAAGTAATGAATTCGGTTTTCCGAGCTCATCAACTCAAAGGTCAGGCACTCAACCAACTCTTTTCGCGTGATAACTGAGGCCAAGCTCTTGAAGTGCGAAGACACGACCAGATGCGGACTGCGCTCTGGATGCATCAGGTGGTTGATCGAAGAGGCCATCAATGCCACGCCGTCCGTCGGTTGAGTTCCTTTGCCGAACTCGTCGATCACCACAATTGACCGTTTGGTCGCATATTTGGCCGCATTTGACATTTGCTTTAGATCAAGTATGAAAGTCGATAAACGCATAGAAACTGATTCCGGAGTTTGAATTCGAGTAAACATTCGGTCAATAACGGGAATATTAGCGGTCATTGCGGGCACATAGCTTCCGATGTGAGCCATATAGACAATTAGACAAATTTGTTTGAGATAAACGCTTTTGCCGCAAGCGTTCGGACCCGTTATGAGCTTAGTTTTGGCCCACTGTCCGCCACTTCTATAGTCATTGGCCACAAAAGTCTTGAACATTAGTTCAATGAGTGGATGTCTTCCTTCAACGATATCAATTGTCTCATCATTGTTAATCATCGGTCTGACAAAATTGTATTCGAGTGTCGTTCGAGACATGGCTATCAAGGCGTCCAGTTTGGCACAACACCTGACAATCGATATGAATATATGCCTTTTCACCCAAATTAGATCTATTAATTCGGTGATGATATGCATTTGTAGGTCAACGATGTCCGATTGGATGTCACCGAACATCGAGTCCAACATTTCGGTTCTCGGGGTCTTATAGTAAGCGCGATCACCGATATTAATCATGAATTTGAGTTTGTCCTCTGTTTGATGAGGAGGCGGGCGGTCGGGCACGAGCGGCACACTTGTGAGGAAACCGATTTGTGGCAAATAAACACAATTGCATTGATTGATGGTCCTGTAACTGAGCACTTCCTCTTTGGCCACTTCGTCAAGCATTTTGGGAATTTGATTGTACACATACTTCGATTTGTCCAATTGTTCGTTGATTCCAGCGTGGATTTCGAAGGACTGACTCTTCATAGACTTATCGAAGTCAACCACTTTGCAGATGAATTTCATCAAATCATCGATCTCTCGGTCAAAAGTTTCCCTTATTTGATTGAATATTTGCAAATCCGTTCTTAGGTCTCCGACAATATTTTTGATCTTCAAAGCGTATCTCAGGTTAGTTTGAAGTGTCTTTAGATCGTTGAGAGTTAATGAATCAGAGTTGAGCCGATTGAACAGAGCGGCCACACCTTTGACGTGCTTCAGCTGTTGTCGCAAGTTATCAATTAGCGGCAGATTATTCTTATTCATGAAGAACTCAATTGTGTTGAGCCGATCCGATATAATGTCGATCTCTTGTGTTGGCAATAGAAATATTTTCCTCAAATAAATGACTCCAATTTTAGAGACACAACAATTGAAGAGACCGAACAGACTGAGGCCTTCCTTGTGATTGATGCCCTGTTTGGCAACCGACGGGTGCCAATCGGGTCGGAAGACTTGAAGCGATTCGTATGTATTTCTTTCGATAGCCATCAACTGTTTCGAAGTATAGGGACTGATTGAAGAGGCCTCGACTGTTGTGCCCATCGTTTGGTTCTGCAAATCAATTAAATGGTTGTCCAAAAACCTGAGCAGCGCTCCCAATGCCCGGAAAGTGTTGTTGTCGGAGAAGTCGATCAGTGAACTGAGAAACAAGAACTTCTCCTTTTGGTTAACAAACGGTCGGTTCTTGAAATTCAGTGAAAGAATTCTATTCTTGGAGTTCTCGTAAGCAAACATAGTATGAGACACGAAATGCAACTGATATCTGGAGCCGAGTCTCCACATGGCCTCTGAGTCAACCGAATCACTGGTCGATCGTTGGCTCGGAGTTGGGCCCGGAGTTGGCTGAGAGTCGCTGGTCGAGTGGTCACCGTTTTCTTCGGCAGCTTGTCTTGAGCCCAAATGCAAGATGTCGATGAGCTTGGTCTCACAATTGGCATTGATGATCAGATGATTGGGTACGATTTGAAGGACCAGAGCCACTATGTTATCATATTCATTGTCTTCGATTTGTTCGACCATAAGAATGCGACCGCTGTTCGGGTAATACAGAGCGGCGCCACACTTCTGGTGGAAGTAACTGATACTCATATAACACATGTCTAAAGTGTCCACATTCTCCTGAAGAGTGTCATCCGATTGCTGGTCCACGTCTTCCGATTCACTTCTTGAGTGGACATCCATTTATATTGAGATTATACGAAGAGTTCAACTCTTGAATGCAATTTGTATTCGAGTGTCTCTTTCAATGGCTATTAATGCGCCACAACTTTGTTGGCTTTCGAGACTCTGCTTGGGCTCACATTATGGGACTATCGCTATAGACCTGACTCTACCCCTGACAGCGGGTCAACTGCGGGTCAGATATGTCGATGTGACCAATCGTTTAGACCAGTCTTAGTTGGAACTGAACATAATTATTATCCTCTTTTCAGGCACTTAATTCCTATAAAAAACAATTTGTTCTATCAATTAATTCTTATACAGGTCACTGTTAGCTAGTTTGACATACTTTGACCGTCAATGATGAACCTATTGATAACAGATGACTATTTCACCAGACATGCCTCAACTCATCCCAATACTTGTAAACTACGGCCAACTCATTGACATTTGAATCAGACAAATGTGAGACCGATGTCATCAATATTTGTTGGCCATATAATGGCCGCTATTCTTATATGAAATGCTTTCTTGATTCACGAATTTTGTTCGCATTCTTCAGATTCCTTATTGGCATTGAAGGCCATCATTGCGATCATAATAGCGATGAAATACCGACGAAAATATTTAATAAACTGCGTAAACGTCAATCGCGATCATCGCTGACAAACCGATCGATCGCTTCCAACTACCAATTATTCTCTGATATATTAATATTTTCCTTGTGTGCAAAAGATTATTAGTATTGATTGAACAAAATTCTTTATAACCTTTCAGTATTATAATAGTAATATAATGACAAACCTTCTAGAAACAAACTATTGGTTATGTATTGGTTATGTAATAATATAATTTTTTGTACTAAACCATTATAATGGTTCACTACAACAAAAGATCAAGTTTCAGGATAATTGTCCATATAATGTCCATATTATATGGACAATTATCTTGAAACTTGATCTAGCAATTAAAATGAATAACTACATTTCTAGCTATTAAAACGTTTTTGAATTATTACAAATTAATGAATTCCTGAAACCCATGTTCACTGAAATTTATCAATGACTACTCGTGTAGGTGGTAATTACAGATTTCTGTATATTAATAATGAGATGAAATTTCATGAGATAATGAGAATTAACCATCTAATTTGAGCAGTTTATGCGTGGTTTATGTCAAGACTTTCAGTGACACCGATTTGGCGATCCCTCCATTTGAGAAATTCTTTAAACCTATTATTCTATATCTTTTGTTGAATAAAATAATTTTGTTAATACTTCGCATGACTCGAAATTTATGTGACACTAAAAGCAAGAGAAATATTTATTTTAATAAAAATTTTGTCATTTGACAGCAATCCGTTTATTAACGATAATAAGAGCGTTAAATATAAATAGAGTTATCCATGAATGAGTTGTACTTAAAATATTCAATTAAACTTGCATTATCTTCAAAATAAACTCTTTTGGCCAAAGTTGTGATAACACGATTAGCATATACTTAATTATAGAAGTAATTAACTTAATTTATACAAAAATAAAAGATCACAGTCTCCGCTTGGCTTTAGTTGACTTTCAGTGTTTGGTTCAAAGATTTGAAATTCTTTTAAATGTCTTCAGTTTCTTATTTGAGTCCAGTTCTATGAAGAATCAAAGATCGCAGGGCTATATCGTAATGCGACGGAAGCTGAAACAGAATTAAAGACTTGTGAGATATAATTTAAATGAAAGTATGAGTGCGATTGTGCTCGACTTCGGAATAATATCGGAGATTCATTACACCCGTTGGAGACAACGATCGCAAACACTTACTATTATTTTAATTAATGGTACGCTTAATAAGCCACAATAGTTAATTAATAGATCCAGGGCTCGACTGATCGTTGTCTTCTTCGGCCTATATATTGAATAACAAAAAAAGACAAACGAATGGCTAAGCAATGGGAAAGATTGGCGTATAAAGGGAAAAGTGCACTAACACACAATTATGAAAAGATAACAATAGGAAAGACATGCCTTCGCTCCGACTTTCGATAAGTAACGGTTCCTGACTTGGAAATCAGATTCTTCTGAGAGGACACCTTGGGCTGAAACTGCCTGTGAAGCAGATCCAAACATTTGCCTCTTTTCTCTTTCGCTGATCACTTCAGCTCTGAAATATTATCAAAATTTACAGATAATCTTCAACTGTATAACACAAATGAAAATACATTGACAATGTTTCAAACTCACTCAATTCTTTCAGCTCTGACTTTGCGCTCTTTGACTGACATATTGAGAAAACCTCCTGTGTTTGAATCGGTCACGAAGAGAATGATGACACAAATAAGACACACTATAAATGTTTAAAAGAATGAATAAATTTGATCAATACAAGTAATAATTAAATGACTTACAGCAGAGCCAGGCCAAGAAGAATATTTCCAAGACAATGTAGCCTTTCTTATCGACAATGAATCCAGCCAACAGTACAATAGTTCCGAGTCCAAGATTTTGAACTGATTGCATGATACCATATGCAGTCCCTAATTGGTGCTCGGGAATTACCAGAGCTACCATTGGCCACAAGGCACAGGCCAAGATAGAGTAGCCGATACCCATCAAGATCATAGCGACCCACGGGTTAATGAAAGTAAAGGCCAGTATAGAATGACTAATTATGGTTATAATGGTGGCCCCGAAGACCCAAATTATGTTTCGACCAGACATGTCAACCAGGATTCCGAGGAACGGCGACAAAACCGCTGATATTATGTAAATAATGCTATCGACAGCATTGGACTCGTAGTGAGACATTTGGTACTTTCGGTGGAAGAATGTTCTGCAATTTGAAGATAATTAATTAAGCTATAGCTTCAATCGAGACCGAGACGAACCCTCCGAGAGCGGTGAACGGGAATATGGCCACATAGTAAGTGACGCAAATTAGACTGAGCATCCAAAAGGAAAGTCCGAAATCCTTGACATCAGTCAAACGGATCACTTCACCCGTCTCTGCAGTGTTACGCTTCAGAATTCGTTCGGCTCTCTTGTCATAAAAGGCCAGAATGAAGGCACAGAGCAAAGAGAAGACACAACTGGCGGCCGCAATGAACAGTGTCATTCCCAAAGTGGTGTAGCCATTGCCGTGTGTGATATACTTGCTGACAGCTTGGTAAATAGGCACCATCACGTTGAAGTTAACGGTACTACCCACTCGAGCGAAACTGAGCTGCAGTCCGAACACCATGTTGATCTCTTTGTTCTTAAACCAACTGACAGCGTATGTGTTTTGAGTGACCGCCAACGACTCTCCACCGATTCCAAAACTTTTTGGGTAAGGATAAGTCGAATGAGCAAAACAAAAAGTAGTGACCAGTATTATCATACATGAATCTGCCCACATTCATTAGCCAAAAACGATTAGCGAACGCACCGAACGCGAACACCAACTGACCGGCCAGAATGAAGAAACTAAAAATAATTGCTCCCAAACGAATGCCGAACACCCGGTCGATAAGGAAACCACCGAAGAAACAGAGGATCACATTTGGCCAAGAATACCAAGCATAGAGTGCAGCGAATTGAGACTCTCCTACATTCATATCAGAGATGATCTCGTCTTGAAGAGCACCTGGCCCATCGTAGCAAAAGTAACTACCTATCGATGTCATTCAAACAAGTTAAATTGGAGCAATGACAATTGCCGATATATCACTTACCAAAGCCCAGAAAACACATGAAGACCAAAACAAAATATCGGTGAAGAGGAAATGCCGGGTGGCAAAGCGGTGAAGACATACATCCTGTTGTCTCGGGCTCCGAATTTGAATTATCATTATTCTCGGGGTCACTGAATTTAAAATTATTTTAAATTTATAAATAAAAATTAGCAAGGTATTAAATTTTATCATAGATGAATTGAACTTATTTAAGGACTGGCACTTTTTAATGATGTCTTGCTAAATTATATTAAAATATTTTAACATTTTGGTTAGGAGGTGTGCGGTAGGGCCTATTTTTTCATCTAGCAAAAATTAGAGATGAACATGGTCCGACAGGACAGGGAGGATATAGTCCCAATTTTGGCCTCAGGGAGGGGAGGTAAGATCAAGCCAAATGACAGGGGGTTTAAGGTCTATACCGCTCCCCTTGTTCATCAATAGCACAAATCCTGGTTTTTCTTTTGATAGATAAACTGACAGATTGAAGAAAACTAATTAATATTTCATTTGATAATTGTAGGGAATAAAACAAATTAAAAATGAACAGGAGCATTTGGCTAATATTTATTTCGAGATTTTTTGTACAAAAGTTAATTATAAATTACAATTAATTACAGGTTACCACAACTATCACCACACCTTTCCCTGGGATTATAGCGCATCAGAGTATGGATGGAAATCTAATTTCAATCTGACAACACTTGTCATCCATTTCTTCGAGTGGTGTGGACTCGCATACGACCTGAAGAAGCCGTCAAAGACTGTGATCAGATCGCGGCAGAAGAGGACCGGCGACGGCACTGACGGCAAGTCGGACCGCATCAACACTACCGCCGACTGGATTGTTGGGGTCGGCATCACGTGCTCACAGTTATTGGTGTCGCTCGCACTCAGATTTATGGTCAGAACAGTATTGAAATGGAAAAAAAGATGTTCTTGGAATTATGTCCCTAAAAAAATATCATAAGCTTGTACTAGATCAATTCGTTATTCCATTTTTAAATGACTGTTTGTAATAAATATAACGCAATTTAAATCGTGATAAATAAATAAAAGTAGTCTAATTAAAATTATCATGTTAATTTGAACATTTTGGTTTATACTTAATGGATGAGAGCATTGAGAGAGTATACTGGGAAGTTTAGCGTGAAAATGTTAACTTTCCATTATATTAATGGAATGTTACATTGGAACTTCCAATTTGGAAGTTTCAGCTTGTATAATTTTATACAAGGTTGTCAACTTTAAATTATAATTCGATTTATTGCCTGGATTACCTGTATCTCAACTTCAAGATCAAAATTACTTCAATATGTTCAGCCTCTGTTAGTCAGCAAGGAAAAATTAATATTCAAGTTACTGAAACAATGAAGATAATAACAAATATAATGAAATTCATAACCACATTTAATAGTACATTTCCTTGTCAACTGACTGGATAAAACTAGCTTTTTGGATTTATCTAGATTAGGTTCTCATTTGAATATTTTGAATGAATAATGCAGATGTAGTGTCATCTAATTTATGAGCTAGCAAAAAAAGATATGAAAATAATGATGAAGATGGAATATCATAGAAACAAAACATTGACATTGGTTACAATATCACCTTGACAATGTGTGTGACGACTGTGAAAGGTGTCGCAACGGATTGGCTTTTCCTTATGTAATATATCACATGTTAAGGATGGCCAAGATGGCTAATTGAAAAGCTGTCAAATTTTATTCAATGCAAGTTAATATCACCTTGTTTAGTAGTTAATAATAATAATATATATACATAGGTACAAGTTTTTTAATTTTGGATTTTTGCCAAAAACAATTAAGATGATAATTGAATTTGATTTCGACCACCTTGGCAATCATAGTTCAACAAAATATAATGCAAATACAAAATATTAATTCAAATCACACTCCGATTGAGTGATGTCTGACTGAGTGTTTCAATCAAAACGACTTAATGACTAGAAATGTGATTCAATTTATGCCAAGTTTTGAATCAGATTTTGTGTGAAGTCATTTGCGAAATGAGTCAAACAATCGATTGATCGGTCGCTTACTTGCGATGACGATTGAGGGCCGACTTGTGCCCAAACGGCTGGTCGTTGGCCTTCTGGTCTACACGGGATGTGTGTTCCTCATTGTGTTGCGGTCGGGCCTCAGTGTGGCCATCATTGCGATGGTGGACGAGCGCCGCACAGTTCCTGTGGACAGTGTGGCCAACGATACTGACCTGTGCTATGTGGCCAAACATACAGAGTCCAATGTCAGCTTGGAACAAAAGGTTACAATGGTAAGTTTGATAATTAATTAGGTAAATATTATGAAGGACATCGTATTCCCGAAAATAATATTAACGAAAGTCACCGAAAGATCAAATAAAAAACAGTAAAACTAATTTATTAAAACTAAAACTAAAAAAAATATAAATAAAAATTAGAGCAAATTATTTTAGAAGAAACAATGTGGGATTTTTTTTCAAGGATATGACTTTCGAGGATCTGA
>JAQGCD010000352.1:0-10611 GCA_034698965.1 Zygoribatula sp. | reverse complement strand
TGTCGGTCAAAATGAAACGGCCTTTTGATAACATATATTGTATACATATTTAATTCTACAAACAGAGAGAATTAACAAAACGATGGCTCTAATGATATAACAATGAGTTGAATCCAGAAAAGAGTCGAAATGGTTTTTGATGACCACATAATTACAATAAAAGCCTTCATTTTGTAAATATTTACGCGTTTATTGTATAAAATCATATACACTTTTAAAAATATTAAATAAATTGTTTGTAATTCTGAAAAAAATTCCGAAAATGCTTCCAATAAATTGAAATTTTGTCGATTCTAAATACAAACGAAATTATTCTGTTCAGAATAAATATCCTGTTCTGGCGCTGGTCTTTACTATTTGGAATTGGATGGAATGACACAAATGTCACAAAACAAGTTAAGTGATATCACTGAACAGTTGTTACACGTGTTGGTTAGCAATCGCTAGTTTGTAGAAACTTGTCGATACATTGTCTGATCATTATTTATAAAACCAAATAACAGTGACTGTGCAAGAATTATGCAAAGGAGTAATTAAAATGCATTTCACAATTGTCTGATCATTTCAATTAAGATTAAAATAGAATATTCATTAATAATAAACTAATTTCGCAACTTTCGCAATTTGAGCTCATGAGAAAACAATAATTAATTCAGAGAAAGTTTATGCTAAATATACTTTCTCTTTCATTAGTTCTTATGAGTATAAAGGTGTGTATGCTATAAACTTTGTGCCATGGAGTCTTAATTATACACCCGATAAAACATAAACAGCTCTGACATAGTATTAACAATAATTTCTGTCGATTTGTTCGATACTTAGATATCTGGAAACAATTCTAACCGAAAGACATTTCTTGAGATCTACTTTACAATAATATTAATTCGGTGCTTACATTTTAATACATCCTAAAACAAGAATTAACATATTTATTGAACAGAGAATCTACTAAATAGTTGAATATCGATATTAATTTAGTTTTTCCCAAGAATTTAGTATATATGCATAGAAAATGTTCACTATTAAATATTATTGAGTCAATAGCATTCTGAATCATCCATGATAATTTTGTTGATTGGCTTCCAATCTATATGTAGTGTTGTGGAATTGAGACAAAACTATATACTCTTGCGATCGCTAATGAATTGATAGAAAGCAAGTGAAGCGATAACTGGGATAACAAACCAAAAGAGAATACAATACAGCCATTGATAATAAAAGGAGTATTTCATTCAGTATTAATCGATGTTTTAATTGATTGAAAAACTATTGAACGCTTGAATTAATTGATTAATTGCAGGCTTTTCACCAATAATTGCAATAATTTTTTCTATCATTTAAATGCTGTTAAACTCTAATATACTATCAGACAATTGTCGACCAAAAGAAGTAAAGAAATGACTGCCTATTAATCAACGGAACGCAAACACTTCTGAGTGAATGTCTTTCACTCAGACCATCGCTAACGAGATCTCGAGAGTCGAAGCCATCAATAGATTGAACGTTAAGACTGAACACATAGGAAGTCAACTATAAATGATTGCAATTATGATAAGATTGACTTCATTTGCATTTCAGACTTCGATAGTCGATCAACCCTTTCGGCTCCCCTACGGCTCCCTTTCGATTGGATCTGATTGAGTGTCGGCTGTGCCAATACTTGAGTCAACTCTCGGTTTCACTATCGACAGTCTGTCAAACCCGACGACCCATTATGAGAGCAACAATCGCTTCCAATTCCATCTCAAAGTGTGATTACTATCTAACATGAGTTGTATATTGAAAGCAAACCCTATCGCTAACCACTTTCATTGATTTCATTGATTCATTTGCCATAAATTCTCTGCCACAATGACTTTGGGACTGTTGGCCGCCGGTCCTCTTTCGATGCTCTTCTCATTGCTTCTGATGCAGGGTTTGAGTCTCACAATGTGGAGGACGTTCTTAAACCAAGCCATCCCTCGTTTAGATCCGATGCAGTTCAGGATGAGTATGGGTAACGACCAGCAAAAAGCCCCTTCTTCTCCTCAAGTGGACCAGAGCCTATTGCCATATCTACAAATTTTGGCTCCAATGCTTTTGCAACAACATCTTCAGCAACGACCACAACAGCCCATGATGACCGCAGTGCAGCCATTGTTCCAGCAAGTTCAGCCAGTGCAGCCAGTTCAGACCGTACAGACTGTTCAGCCAGTGCAGGCCGTGCAGCCATTTCAACTACAGCAGGTCCAACCTGTCCAACCAGTGGTCCAAGTGCTACAACCAGCTCAACAACGAATGATGACCGCACCGGCAATTCAAGCTCAGACGTATCACATTCCCCAAACCAATGGTCTGCAGATGCCTCACGTGATAATAGTGCCCCAAATGATTCCACAAAACGATAAAGGCTCGGCCTCGACCAATATGCCGGTGCAGGTCGAGGCCCCACAGGGGAACTTCCAGAGCAATGACAAAGCGCTACAGCAGATAACTCGACGAATGCTAGAACGGCCGCCGAAGACTACTCGTCGGCCCAAAGTGATAGCCCGGGCTCACGCGGGCACTTTGCACGTGCAGTTCGCTACGCCCAGAGCTCCGGCTGGCTTCCGACGATTCATTATTCCCCCGGTGACAGCAAATATAGGCACTGACATGGAATTGAGTGTCACTACACCCAGTTATGACTTGACTATGTCTCCCAATGGATATTACAGCGGCTCTCAGTCTAGCAATTATGTGACGGAAGACTCGGCTGCCGACAGGTCTGATGACCGATCGGCTAAACCCGAGACAAGCACTTTGTCAATGAACGAGAATCTGATCGAATCTAATGACATATTCAACGCTATCGGAGCCACATCTGCGCCAACAATCACCACTTCCTCAGTGGACACGACTAACGTTACATCGGATCGGATGACAAGCAATGAATTGATGAATAGGACGGCTATTGTCGAGACAAAGACTTCAAATGAAACAAAAGATAACTCAATGGAAGCAAAAGAGCCGTCAAAAGAGAGCGAACAGCCTTTGGATGATCTAATTCACGAAGATTACATCCGATACGTGAAGAACCTGAACAACCATCGCATGGATTCCCAGCAATCGCGTCAACAAATCTATTTCGAGAACTCTAAAGGTGGAGAAATGAAAGAATCAGATAAATATCAGTTAATTAATAACGATATTTGAAATTAGAATTTAATATTGGCTCTAATAACTCACTAATTGCTCAAACAATTGCATAACAAACCAATTTCCTATAAGTTATTTCATATATTTAATTATGTTTCGGATCAAATGAGAAATCATTGGAAGTTACAATAAACTAGAAACGATTGGTGGGCGACAATGCAAACGTAATGCCAAACGTCAATACAGTAATAAGTCATAATGATAATTAAAAACTAAATTAGGTTATTTTATTAGAGAACAATAGCTCATTTCAAATGAGACATTCGATTAATATTTTTCAATTAATTCGATTCCTAATTGCTTTTAGAATATCGTGTGTATTATCTAATAACTAGTAATTTAATAAATTGATCAGATATTGGTCTCAACCAACATGTGTCCAATCATTTCTCATTTAATCAAAATCTATTCTATCTCAATTCATATTAGTCTATGATCAGAGAAAAAGGGCGTTAGCTCTATAAAGTTACCTATGAGCTCATGCCCTTTCTCCTCGATCATCACCAATATGATCTGAATAACGTTTTCTTTACCACCAATGATCAGGACATGGAAGCCATGAGTTCAAAAGAGTTTGCTTCTACCTATTGAGAGCCAAAGACGGCGATCTGAATATCTCATCGATCGATCCATTCATATGCTCGCATCTTATTATCGGCTTCGCGTCAGTGACGGCCAATAACCTCGTGGCGCCGCCGAACCCTACGGAAGATCCAGAAAAGTGAGACTCAAAACGATTCAATCATCTATTGTGATGCAAATTATCTGATTGTCGTTCTAACACTTTGAAGATATCGTGAACTCACAAATCTCAAGTCAATCAATCGTAAGCTCAAAGTAATGCTGTCCATCGGTGACGGAAGCGGTGCCGCCTTCTCAAAGATGGTGTCAACCGAGAAGAGTCGCGACACTTTCGTCGCGTCGGTTCTTGACTTCTGCGACGCCTTCGACTTCGACGGCGTTGACATTGATTGGGAGTATCCTTACTTCAGGACCGGATCCAAAGAAGACAAAAATAATTTCGTATTCCTATTGAAAGTAACCAACATTTTAATTGCTAATTGTTCTGTAAAGCTCTTTCAAGGATTTCTGAGTAAATGAGGAATAGCCAGGGTTGTGGTAGAATGAGGACCTTGGTTATGGCCACTTCTTTGTAACATTGCTATCGATTGCTGACAGGCTTTCAATATAAGAGCTTTTGGTCACTAAACTATTCAATCATTTAGAGTACAATATATTGTCGACAATGACAATACTCAATAGAAACGTTATTTAATACAACAAAAACCATCGAAATAACTAGAATTTAGTTCAGAATGTTTCGAAATCAATTTGTAGGCCAAACAAAGGATTGAAATTTTCAAATTCTAATTGTATTTTCATTATTGCCAAAGGAAATCAGATCCGAAGCCGTCCGCAGATTCCGCGACAATTTTATTATATCGGCGACTGTGGGAACGCCTTTAATCATAGCCATGTCTTCGTATGACATACCACTTATTGGAGAGTAAGTCTAACTTTTTTTCTATTACTTTCAATGACTTTCCACGAATTCTTAGAAATTGTGTCGAAATTCAAGGTTAATCAGAAGTTTAGAATGTATTGAAGCGATGAATAGTTGTTGAATCGCCACCCGATTCACAGGCGTGTGATATGCCATTCAAAGCCTTTCAAAAACCGACTCAAAGCTAACCCACTTGTAGTGAAGTAATGAAAATTCATGTTAACTATAGTCAAGAATCGTTGACCCGAACCCACGCATTACTCAACCTTTATTAAATTTTTCAATAAATTTATCGAATATTTCTTCTGAATATGAAACCCATTTACGCCTAAAGAGCAGTGGATTTCGTGAATCTGATGACATACGACTTCAATGTCTATCGCACTGACCGGCCATACACTGGACATCACTCTCCACTATATCCTCGACCCACTGAAAAACAATACTTCCAGACACTGAACGCGGTAACTATCACTCGTCCAGAGTTAGAAAGAGTTTAATCTAATATTTAAATCGTATATCTCTTAAGGCCTGGTCAGCCACCTATTGGGCCAACTATGGAATGCCATTACACAAAATAGTTTTGGGAATTCCCACTTATGCCCGAACCTATAGTTTGGTGGTTCCCGTTTCACAAGGACTGGAGGTTCCAGTCTCGGGACCAGGTCTTGGCGGCGGAAAACTAAATTGTAAGTAATTAATAATTGGGTGAACCCATTGACACAAGTGCTTCATTGCCAGACACCGCTGTCTGCCATTTCCTGTCGTCGGGCGCCACTCGAGAGTTCGATATCTACAGTCAAGTGCCGTTCGCCTACAAGAACTTCGATTGGGTCGCCTACGAGAGCGAGATATCGGCGGCACTAAAAGCCCAGTGGGTGGTCAGAGCGCATATGGGAGGGGTTATGACATTTGCGCTCAACTACGACGATGTTCAAGGAGTCTGCAGAAGGGATGGCAAGAAGTTTCCGATTCAGAAAGCGATCTCCAATTTGCTTGAGTTGTCGTCCATCAAAGCGTATCGCGATAGTGACCACTCGCCAGACATCACTCCCTATATGACCAAAGACAAGATGTGATCACACGATAGCTATCAATTGTACAAATCCTATGAAAGCATTTGCCAATCGTTTGTTTTATTTTTAATCAATTGTTAATAAACTTATTGTTCGTCTGTCTGTGGTTTAGTGTTTTGAGTTCTTCGTCTCGCTTTAGTCCAACCGTAGCCATAAATTTCTAAGCCATTGGTCAGCAGATAATTGTCTGTATAATTCAAGGATAAAATTCGCCGTTTCTGTACATCACTCGCAGTCATAGCGGTTGGGTCGCAATGAACGGCCCGAAAACTGGTCGGCAATAACATGTCGGGTGAGTTTTGGAGCAAAGAGAAGCATTGAAGCATAACGTCAGCCAAAATGACCCAATTGTCGTAATCGACTTTCACCAATCCATTGCTCAGATTCATACAAATTGCAGATTTGAATCGGTCTTTGTAGTGGTAACCTCTAATCCATAGCTTTTCGTAAATGTCCTGAAGAATAATTGCAATCAATTTAAATAATTGTTCAATAGTATAGTTTAATACTTACATCTTTAGTTAATCCAAAAACATGTTGGTCAGTATTCGAAGACGTAATCTTATACTGATCTTGCAGAGGCAAAAAACTTTCACCATCTTTCGACTGACGAATGATACCCTTCACAACAAGCGTTTCACCGTGAAATAGTTGGAAATGACCAGTTTCTTCGCTCAATAGTAAATTGAAGGCCACCGAAGACTTGTCTTGAATCACTGTCTTTCTAAGAAATTCGATATTTTCGAAGATAATCGACATTCTATCCCAAGAAGTGGACTTTTGTCGGGCGAACCCTTTCCAGACTATAAACAGATATCCAGTTCCCGGGAATAACACCCGGCCGTCGATAACATGATCTAAATAGAATTTGTTGTCCTCTGATGTCAAATCGATTACAATAGTACTCTCATTGAGTGGTTCGGTCATTATCTCACAAATAATTAACAATGAACTTGGTCGACCAAAACAATTATTTTGGACGTGAGCTCGAGTTTGTCAACCAATTTTGCTGACAATCAATACATACTAATCGTAGATAGCAAGAGTAATATTTTAAATTAGTAGTAGTTATGGATATTCCGAGTTTCCGAATGAAATTTTCCGTTTTATTAACATTTATCAATTTATTAACTACTTTGTCGGGAATTTTACATATTATAGCTCGATCATCACGTTTGTTAAGGCAGTCGGTTAGGAAGGAACATGTTTATTGCGTTTACTGTTAGATTCGTACTATTGCTTCAATTATCAAACTAAAATTTAAATTATCCTTGTAAATAAAGTTGAACATTTGTCGCTATTCAGAAACAAATTTTTAAATAACTATTGACATAAAAAAATCATAGAAAAAATAAAAATGTCATAAAATGTTTAAATATTGTGATTGTCTGACACAATATGACATAAATTGTTGTAAATCTCTATAAATAAATGCATAATTGGAGTCAAACTCAAAGTAAATTCAAATAATGATTTCAGTGAAGAGAAAGTATTAAATAGAAAGATTCAATTGACTTGAGATCCATATCACACAGGATTTGCGTAAAAAATATTTTTAAAAAGTAAAAGAGAATAAAGTTTATGATAAATTGATTGATCCTTGATTTGTAACAATTAACTCATTAAAAAGGGCATATAATATTAATCTTAGGACATAAGATATGCCCTTCTTCAATCATTCAAGTCATTTGCTAGAGTTGTACGACCTGGTAGTGAAAAACAACTACCAAAAAAATTCTAAAACCTTCGACGCCTTAGAAATAGTTGAAATAATTATGGCTTGATTTGTGGAAAACTTGAACAGTGATGGGATGAGATTTACGTGATGGCCATCATTTCGAGAGTATTCTTGGGCAGAGTTATCATAGAGACCATAGCGATAACGAACGCCAATACGACCACACAATAGATTCCGATAATGAAGCGCCGGAAACCACTTCCCGGAGCGTCGATTCCCATATCGGGGTCATCGGAACCGCGACTCATGTCCTGTAGTGCGATGTCATTCGTCTCTACCAAATCAAAAGCTTGGCATTAAATTATAGAATATTTATGTTATCTTAAAATGTGTTAATTACTGTCTGCCTGTCTGTCAGGTCTCAAGACTGCAGTTCATTAGCCAAACACGAAGTTTGACTAATTATGGCTTAATTACAAACTGATATTTCGATAGCGTCTGTCAGTATCCTAAGGGTTATCATTGAGTTGTGGCATCACTGACGGCCCTAACAGAGGTCACAACGACCTCGAGTCTGGTTCTGTTCATAATAGTCATATTTAGTTTCAGACCACAGATAACAAATGAATTGAAAAGTTAAATGAATAGAAAAATTTCGCTTATTTTTAGCCAATTTCTGGGTCAATGAGAGTGAAATCATTTGATTATTTAGTTATTTAGATAAGAATTTGATTGTTTTGTTCACAATAACAGAAAACTTTCAATTGAAATGTAATTGTGTTGTAAGTGAATGAGTGTTGGGATCTATTCAAACGATGTCAGCCATCAGACAGGCTTTCGTGATAGTCTGATGAGATATGATCGCGCTATTAATGTTCATTCCATAGGCCTATGCATACTGTATGTTGGCTCTCATGTTTGGCAACCTGTGAAGGATAGTTCACACGGTTGGCATGCGATCACAATTGACTTGTTAATTCCCAATGCGAAATGAATTCTTGGTCAGTGACCCAATTACACCGATTCCATGAAAGATCAATACTCAGTACTCACTTCTGTTTTGCATGACATATGTATGGAATTGGAGAATGAGATGAACCAAAACATAGAATATGACATATGAGATGACTGTCCACAAGAACTGCTTGGGCAGGTCGGCCAGTGAGAGGCCGGTCGACAGAAAGATGGCCACAACGGCAGTGATGTGACCGGCATTGCCGCCGGCCCAGTGGCCCCAATTGAACATCCATCTGTTGGGCGCGTCTGGATGGGGACGGAGTAGAGCCCCAATCGGGTTCAAGAAGGCCAGAGTGAACGCTATTGAACCTAAGATCTGATGCAAACCCTGTGAACAAAGATGAAACCTTGTTAGCAAATTATTTGTGATTTATAATGTCGAAATTTCCTCGTGGACTACATATTAAGCTAACCTTATCATTTAAAATTATGAATTGGAGATTTATGATCGGTTATGAAATACATGGAAATCGGTTTCCCTATTGTTTTTTGTTGATCGCAAGTTTGGTATGAAATATGTGTTCAAACGCGTCATTGTTTCCATAATTAATCACAAAATATAACGGATCCTAAATTCCTGTCTCTTTGCCACGGATTTGGATCAATAAAAAAAATGCAAATCCGAATCCACAGACAATGAGTAATATGGTGAACAGGTTTTACTCTTTGTTTTGAATTCTTTGTCTAAAAACCAATAAAATTTGTGCTAAACTTTCAATTAAATTGATTTGCGTTTTGAGACTGCAATGCAAAAGGCGGTCAAGAATTTCAATGCACTTTCCTATAAAAACAAAAATACACTCAACTCCTGAACAGGTGTTGCCTTCGAGTTATTATTTTTTTTTATCCAATGCCTCAAAACGTGAATGAGAATGACATTAAAGTCATTAGGTTCACACTGACCATGTGACCAATGACCATGCTAATGTTCAATCGCCAATGAGATGTCAATATTATTTTTAGCTAATGTTTTTGATTGCATTACGAGATAACAATTAATTCTAATTAAATTTAAATTTTATACTTGAAGCTAGTTTGGATGGCGATCAAGGTGATCCGAGTAATTATGTACTAGTTAACGGTCAGATTTGGAACACCTTGCGCATTGATTAACTGTTTTCCAATTCAGCAAACAAGGAAACTTATTTTGCTATTTGGCAAACAGTCAATAAGTTTCGAAATAATAGATTCGGTATTAGGAAAAATAAGTTAACTTGATTGAAAATGAATAATTAAGGAAACTATACTTACGAATCGGTATTCTTTGAGATAATAGAAAATGCAAATCTGGGCGATAACCATAAGCAATACGCTAACAACCATAAGCCCTCTGTGAAACTGTGGAAGAGGTAGGGCGTCAGGTATGGAGGTCAAGGTGGAAGACAATTGATACTTACCGCGAACCATATTTTGACGCCGCAAAGGGTAGTGGAGACCCATGTCTGTTTGTAATAGCGGGCGAACAGGATGCCCAGACTGACGGTGCCCACCCAGGCTATTACCATCAAAGCACCTGAATGTCAAATGAGGTGTAACCATGAGTTTCGTATTAATAACATTAAGATTATATGATACATGAATGACAATCGTTCTCTCTTTCTATTTTCACATGCAAGTCATCAAAAGTATATCTAGAGTTGGGAAAGAGACGCGTCTGGACGTCTTGTCAACATAATGTAATGACGTGACGTTACAGGTCTATTAACATCGACTCAATGTTATCGAGATCGAGGAAAATCTTACCAATTTTGGAAAGTGGTTTGTTCAATTGTTAATTATTGTCACCTTTCCCATTTTGATGATTAAATTAGGCTCTAATAATAAAAAAAAAACTAGTGATACAACATTTAAATTAATTTTGATAATTCAATTGTCAGTATTGGGTTATTGCTCATTTGAAGTGACGCGTCTGGACACTGGAAATGTCACGTCTTTTGCCAACTCTAAGTATAACTATTTCAAATTAACTATCGAGGCATGCAGTCTATCATAACGTCTTAAGGAAGAGCGCAATAAAAAATCGGAGTTATGTCAATGAAATGCCAGTGTGACCTTATAATGATACCTTGATACCTGGCTGTGACTGTACATACACTTTAATGAAGACCTTATGAACTTTAATATTAAAAAATTCGGCTAAATATTTGTCGCTAATTAGT
>JAQGCD010000351.1:0-10615 GCA_034698965.1 Zygoribatula sp. | reverse complement strand
GTAATTTTAAAACTTTCAAGATGCAAATTTCTCAATTTTAAACCCTATTGTTGTGAAAAAGTCAGAGCGGGTCATTTAAAAAGCTTGAAAATTAAATGCAACAATGGGTACAACAATCGCGGGGAGCACTAGTCTTTTTAAATTATTGCCTTCCCTTATCACATAATATAAAATGGGCTGAAATTTGAATTGAATTAGACATTTCTTAAATTCAAAATGAGTTTCTTTAAAAAGTTTTAGGCCTTAGAAGTTCTATAGAAGTTGTTATAGATATTAGAAAGAGCTCAACGAACAGGCAATGAAATGAATAAAGCTATATGCTGATTAATTTTTTGAAATTTTTTTTGCCGTTCTTTTCGCATTATTTGCTGAATTAAATGCCACAAACAATATAATTATGAACGAATCAAAATCATTGCGATTGCAATGCATTGTGAGAAGTGTTAGCAACGGTAGCGCCGGTCGACTCACAGTCAGCCTCGGAGTGGGCGCCGGCGTCCGGGCCATAGTCCAGATAGTCGTCTAAGTAGTCCATTGACAGACCATCCATCAGAGTCTATGATAACGCTGTCCAATCTTGTCGTCTCATCAATCAGTTCCTCTCTTCTGATGGTTTGAGTCCACCGATTGACAGAAGCAAACGAACCACAAATAACGACAACTCTTGCAATGAAAGCAATGTTTTGTTTATGATTATCGGATATTGTTTATGACAATGGATTACAACAGCAAAGATTTCCGATCGGTTCCACCGCCGCAGGACATCAACAAAAGGCAATCGTATTCCAAGTGCAATGAAATTTCTGTAAAATTCGATTACAATGTGAATCGAAGACAAAGACACAGAACAGATGATGACTATTTCGAAGATGACAACGATGACCACTCTATTCCACAAAACGATTATCTCCCGAAACCTGGAAGTCCTGTTCATCAGACTCAAAGTTCGCAAAATGAAGAGAATGATGACTCAGAAGAAGATCCTTTGGATGCCTTTATGGCGAGTCTCGAAGACGATACCAAAAGTAAAAACAAAAAGCCGAAGACATTTGAATCGATGCCTCAAATGAGTGATAAACATAATGTGAAAAAGACCAAACCTGTGAACCCTTCTGAGTTGAAAGGCGTCAGATATGATATTGAAGGAGAAGACGAAGAAGAGTCATATTATAAATATATGGAGGAAAACCCGAATGCGGGCGTCGGAACACTTGCTGCCGGCAGTGATGACGAGGCCGAGCAGGACGACATCGAGTACGACGAGGATGGCATTCCTATAAGTGGTCACAACCCTAAAATGATTGATCCTTTGCCGCCAGTCTATCACTCACAAATTAGTTATCCTTCTTTCGAGAAGAACTTTTATGTCGAACATAAAGACATCAGTGAATTATCTGAATTTGATTGCAACCAATTGAGAGAAATACTTGGAATAAAAGTGTCGGGACTTCGTCCGCCAAAACCAGTTACGAGTTTCGCTCATTTTGGCTTTGATGACCAGTTGATGAAAATTATTCGCAAACTAGAGTACACTCAGCCCACACCTATTCAGGCATTGGCCGTTCCGACGGCTCTCAGCGGTCGTGACATCATTGGCATAGCCAAGACTGGTTCGGGAAAGACAGCTGCCTTTATTTGGCCACTTCTAGTTCATATCATGGATCAGCCCGAGCTAAAGCCAGGCGACGGACCTATTGGTCTGATCTTAGCGCCCACTCGCGAATTAGCTCAACAGATATACACTGAAGCGAAAAAGTTTGGTAAAGTTTATAATATAAATATTGTGTGCGCTTATGGCGGGGGTAACAAATATGAACAGTCCAAGGACTTGGAGGCAGGAGCCGAAATCGTAGTGGCCACTCCCGTGAGTGAAACTTGTTATATCGTTGTGTTATAAGTTCAACTTGATGGATTATCTGAAAGATCATTAACCAAAATTTCGCTATCCAGGGTCGACTCATCGATTTGATCAAAATGAAAGCCACAAATCTGTTGAGAGTAACGTTTCTAGTGTTGGACGAGGCCGACCGCATGTTCGATATGGGTTTCGAACCTCAGGTCAGATCGATTTGCAACCACATCAGGCCCGACCGCCAAAGTAACACTTATCATAAATTTTCTGTAATTACTTTACAATATTGTCTCTTAGCTCTTCTGTTTAGCGCCACTTTTAAGAAGAAGGTGGAAAAGTTGTCGCGAGATGTGCTCACAGACCCGATTCGCATTGTTCAAGGAGAAGTCGGTGAGGCAAATGAAGATATAACTCAGAAGATGATAGTGATTGAGTCGGGCCCTTACAAGTGGGAATGGCTCACCTCTCACTTGGTCGAGTTTACTTCAGTCGGAAGTGTTCTAATCTTCGTAACCAAAAAAGCTAACGCCGAAGAATTATCTCAAAACCTCAAACTTCAAGACGTAAATCTAGGTTTAATTCACGGAGACATGGATCAGATGGAGAGGAATAGAGTTATGACAGCTTTTAAACGCAAAGAAATGCCAGTTCTTGTGGCCACTGATGTGGCCGCGCGCGGACTTGACATAACTCATATAAGAACTGTTATAAATTATGATATCGCCCGAGATATCGATACTCACACACATCGAATTGGACGGACGGGAAGAGCCGGCGAGAAAGGAGTTGCATATACTTTGGTCACCGAAAAGGACAAAGAATTCGCCGGTCATTTGGTCAGAAACCTTGAAGGCGCCAATCAAACTGTTCCCGAAGAGTTGTTGGCATTAGCGATGCAGAGCCAATGGTTTAAGAAGTCTCGCTTTAATGAAAAAAGTGCCAAAAAAATAAATATCGGTGGCGCCGGCCTCGGCTTCAGGTCAAGACCACGACCTGGTTTGGGTGCAGCCAAGGTTTGCTTTCATGTTATGTCTTAAACAATGTTTTAACCAACATTCTCTTTAATAGGGCTCCAGTTCTTCATATTTAAATAGTGGGGAAACCTATGCTTCAAGTGTGGCCGCATCGGTGTCAGTTCCGCACTCGAGCCCCACTAAAGACTCGATTCCTGCCACTGGAAATCGAATGAACGCAATGAGAGCCGCTTTCGCCGCTCAGTACAAATCACAATTCACGGCCGCCACAGACACTCAATGGAAAGGCAACTCTCATTCAGACAATGCTGACAATAAGCCACGAAAGAAAAGCCGATGGGATTAAACCTGCAAAACAACTTAATCTGTAATATATTTAATTGATCATTGAATTTGCAAATTGTATATAAACTAATTCAACTCTTCTATCACATTATAGTATTTCTCTTATTTATTAATTATTGTTAGTTTGAAGTAAAATACTATTAATTTGACATCTGTAGCATTTTATCCTCAGTACTTATCTTAATTTTAAAATAGAAATACTATGAATCTTAAGTTTTCAACACTGATATACATATAAAGTTCTCTTTTTATTGGTCCAGCTCTTTGGTCACCTCTTATCTAGACAAGTTTATGAACAATTACCTATTTGTCTTGTTTTACCCTCAATACATGTATATTGAGGTCACCACTAATTGGTCAGTCGAAGTGACTCCAAGAGTCAGTTGGATTTAAACGATTATCTGTATTATTTATCTGTACAGACTGTGGACCAACGACTGAGCGCATGTCTATTGGTCTGCTATTGTCTGTAAACAAAGTGACGTTTGCTTGACAGCTGTGTTCAATGAATCGGTTTTTAACCTTGTTTATAATACCAATGGTGGTGTCATTGCTATAGCTGGCCGATTGAAGTGGCCAGAGAAACCAGTTGGTCATGTTGGCCATCATGGTCTTTATGATGGGTCAAGTCTGTGCGGAAGCCACCGCTTGGACTCAAAAGCAAATCCCAGCGATTGAACATCTGGTGCCAAATCAAATCACAACAATAGATCCGTCCTCCTTTGGCCAGGGTGTAGGCATATTCTGTTCTTCTGGCCAACAGATCTCAATGTCCAGAGCGTTGATGAGCTCTTATTTAGTATTCACGGATAGTTCAAAACATATGCAGATCTACATCGACCAAAATGAAACCAAAGTCATTGAACATCTCAAAAGTAGTCATTGGACTCAACCAATGTTCAATTTGTTTGACTCTTCTGTTGTAACAAATCTCATGATTCGGTCCTTCACTCGCCAATGCATCGGAATCGCCGCTCAATCGGAACATCCCTTCAAACTTCAGCTTTTGGTCAAAAGTTGGTTCGATTCTTAAGCTTAACCAATATTGGCTTTCGGGTCCATTTTAATCTGCAAACTGCAGAACTCGAGAATAATGCTGGACTTATAGCAGACTTGTAGATCATTTCAGACAATTACTTTTTGTCCTCTTCCCTGAATATTGATTTACTTGAATAACTCAAATATAATATGAAATGCATTTTCCATTTCGTTCACTATAGCCATCGATTCGTATCGTTTAACTTATTTGACATTCGGTTTGTTTTTATTCATATTGGGACCTAAGATAAGTAGGTCTGTATTCTAGTCATATCCCAAGATTTTAATTACTGGAAAATCGTTTAAAAGGAGTTCAATTTTTTACTACACATCTTGTATAACAATTGGAACAATGGCTTCATTTCTGTTGATCTTTGTGCTGATCGGCCGATACTTTCCTCGGGTATGGCATTCAATCAACAAAATCTTTTCTGACAATTGTGTTATCAGAGAATCTCTGGAGTCGTTATAATGTTGGGCTCGTCTGCGATCGTCTGTGCCATCAAAATATTCTTCCAATCGATTCAAAGTCTTCTAATTGAATATAGTATTTATGTTTTTGCGTACGCTTTGACCTCTGGGTTCGTAAGCTTCGCGTTGGCCTACCGTTTGGGTCCGATCTCGAACCACAAGACACTAAATTTGTTGCAATGGTTGTTACAGGTCTGTTGTTCTTCTCTTTGTCGTCTGATTGTCAGCGCATTGCTTCAGATCATAGGTTTGGCTTTGATTGGAATGAGTTCGGAAATAATGGAATATTCGTGTTCTGTGATTCTGGCCGTCATTTTCATCAAAACTTTTCCGTTCAAAGAGCTTCACATACTTAAGAGGTATAGCTTTCCGATTAGCTTTTCATAAACTATTTAAATTTCTATTAATTCTTAAAGGAATAAATTTGAATTCAAATTCTTGACTGAATCTGAGTTCGAACATCAAAGTGATGTCCAAACAAAGAAAGGTTTAGAAGAGTTGAAAGATTATTGCATGAGCTCTGAGTGCAACGCATGGGATGTGATTTGCAAACTCAAAGATCCGATCAGGTCTGATGGCATTGACAAACCTCTCTATAATTATTAATACGTGTGTTTTTGGCAAAAGATTCGCCCGATTTGTGAACGGAGAGAATCACCTGATGGACGAAGAGATAGTGATGTATGAGAACTCGGAGCACAAACACGCGTTGGAATCGATTGCTAACGACATCAACGATGAAACTGACGAATCAAACGAAACCGAGAGAAGCGATGAAGACATCAATGATATGGTTATTGCGTCTGATATTTGATTATTTTCGATCACAATTTATTGCAAATATCGAAATCGAGGTGAAGAGCATTCAAACAAATATAGCCTTAATTTTTGAATGATTTTATGAAAGTTTTATAAAACGATTTCAAACATTGAAAGCATTGCTGAGAATCGGTTAATGATAAGTCGAGGACTTAATAAGAGTGAAGACGTTTTGTTAGATTGAAGAACAGTTTATCTACATTTCAAATGATTGCAAATAAAATAATAATAATTTGAACATTTGGTTGAAATTTAATCAATTCATTTCTAGTTGCAATAAATATTAGGCCAAATAATTGTAGGTGTCTTTCGAGCCGTCGGCCCTCTCCAGGTATTCCTTTTCGATCAATATGTCAATACATTTCTAGACCAATCAACACAATAAGAAACAAATGGAATAATTGTCAAACAGACAAACCTTGATCACAGCAACGCTTGGCTTAAATCTGGAGGAAAGTTGGTTAAACACTTCAGCCAACAGCTGCTGGTGCTTCAGCTTCTTCCTCATCTTCATAATTCGGACGATCGCCGCCTTCACAAACAAAAAGCCATTAGAATGATAACTATAAGTAAAGGTGGTCAACAATAACCTAATACAGACCTGAATCACGAGTTTTCTGTCCTCTTCAATGTGTTTGTGTGTCTTTTCCTGTTCTAATTTGAGCTCTGCTTTCATCGGAACGTTGATGTTTACTCTCAACTTCTTGTTTTTATATCCGACGAACAGAGAGATGACGGTCTGTGGACTTAAGTTCTCAGAGTCATCATCGTTGAGGTCGACGTCTTCGCAGACCAGTAGCTTAACTTTGAGCAGAATCTGAAGCACTTGGACCAGCATGTCCATCTTTATTTGAGTGCTTTCGAATAGTTGTTGAACTGTGAACTGGTCTGAGTTGTTGTATTGCAAGAGAACTGCCATTTGGAAGGTCGAGGCCTATTGTCGACAAAAGGTGTGAAAACAAACTCAAGTCAAAGACATGTCTCACCTGAAGCGTGTATTTGTTTTTGAAGCAATTGGTTGTGATCTCGCCCTTTGACATCGAGTAAAGCCAATGCAGTTTGCGGCCCGAGTGCTGACCACTATAAAAGGTTGTGAACCTTTGAACGCTTCGTTCCAACTGTAATGAATGTGTTTGATATAAATAATGAATTGCAATTATAATTTACCTCTTGTGGCAGAGCGAATGTGAACGATTGTTGGAAAGGCCAGGAACCAGAGCTCAAGACTTGAATGCTGAAGTCAACTGCAGAACATTGATAATTACAGGTTTGTACACAGGAAAGTAAAAAAGAGATATTATTCCAAAATAACCCTTTGGATAAAGTTTAGTTTATAATTTGGCCTATGAGAGAAAATACGTTCATCTGCATTTTACGATTCGAAGAAAACCAAATAATCGTGAAATCTCCACCCCGACCCTATCGGCTCTAGTTTTCGAGATTCTCTTCTAACAAAGGGGAAATTTTAACTGGTCTGTAAGAGACCTAATGTAAAGAGGCTTGCTGTAAAGCAGGCTAATTGAAGAGGGGCTAGCTTCAGAGCGCTCAAATTCCATAAAGGGAGGAAAAGGTGGTGGCCCATATAAAGAGCTTCGAATCGTGGGGTATAGTCTTCGCTGAATACTTGTTCTAATTATTGTCAACCACTATGTTAAAATTAATTCGGGATCCATAAAGCAAAAAGGCACTGACGGTCGAGTGGTTCGTTCGAGTTGCTGAGGTGTGTCTTAAACTGCTCGTTGAGATCTTTGCTGACACCGATGTCCTGGAACATCCTCTGCAGCTTGGACGTATATTCGAAACCACAAGCTTGCTGTTAGAGGAATAGATCCAGATTTAATTCAAATTGTAATCAATGTCATTGCATTTCAGCATACCTTAAGCTTTGAGATCATGCTGGCTTCGGCGTCATCGCTAGCAGACATATGCTGAACCAACCTTTTGGCCAACATTTTACTATAGAACTTCTGGAAGACGTCTTTATCTTCGATGTATTTGAAAACAATCATCTGTTATAAAAAATGTTTTGGTTAATGATTTTATTTGTAAATGAATAGCTTAGTCTTACCACTTGATTGAGAGTTTCCTCTAATTCCGTTTCCTCTGGAATTTTTGATGTCTTCTTCAGCAAAAGATCACAATATTTTGCAAGCAATTCAGGCGATTTGCTCGAAGAGTTGGCCAAACGAGTAATTGAATTATTATTGATGAACTTTCCGCATGCCTTGAAACAAATAAATTGTTAGTTGTGGTCAGACAAGTGAAAACTAGTCTCTCTTACTTTGTCGAGCGCAGCCACAAAGCCGGCGTCATTGTTAAAGGCGTCCACAACTAAAGCATTATATTTCTTGTGCACCTCCAAAGTTGTGGTTACATAAATCTTGGGGTCATTCAGAGCTGTCTCTCCGCACCTCTCAATTGCGTTGAGACCCCGACTGTGGATATGGGCTTCCAATCTATTGCGAAGTTCACCCAAACCATTAGGAATCCTCTGCACCAATTGAAACATTCGGCCTAAGTCTGCAATGAATTGTCAGAAGATTTAATTAGATTATAAACTTATCATAACTTCAATTGATTACAAACCTTCGTTTTTATCATCATTTAAGAGATTTTGAAATTCTGAATGAAATATTTCCAGATGATTTTCGATGAGGACTTTCTCGCAGACTTTTGCCAATGGAATCAAAGTGCTTTCATTCAGGTAGAGCTGAACCCGTCGCTGCTCTTCGAAGAGTCTTTGTTCCGCTTTCTTCATGTATTCAGTCACTGGATTTTTATCTAAAAAGTGTCTGCTCTCGAGTCTGTAGAATCGTTCTGTGTCCTCGAAGAACTTGACTTCAAAGGCATCGTGATATACACTGAGGTTGGGTCCCTTGGCTTGTGGGTCCTCTTCATTGAGGCCCAACTCAACTGCAAAGGTTGAATGTTAGTGAATATTGAGTAAAATGTTTGGTTGATAAGCATACCATAACAGTTCATAACACCGCTGACTAATCGAGTGTTGATTGTTTCACCGCTTCTTTCCTTTTCGATTAGCTTAAGGACCGCATTAGTGACGGGTTGGTTGAGTTCTCTGAAGAGGCAGTCGCGCCACGAGACCAGAGCCAACTGATAGATTTCGTAAATGCCTTTCCGGCCCTCATCGCACTCCCTTTTGACCCAATGTCGATTCAAATATGAACAGATTCCGTTCAACACTTTGCTGGAGAACTGGTATTCTTCCCATTGTTTTGTATAAAACCTGAGCACTTCTTCATCCATTAGATCGATGCCGTCCTAAAGTAGACGATTGCAATCAATTGATAATACATATTTGTTTGTGATATTAAATTAATATTATTAATACCTTGAGTAAATGCTTCAAATAATTTTCGAGAAAATCTTTGAGTCGTTTGTAAAGTTCATATCCGACAAACTGAGCCCCTCCCTGTGTTATGCCCTTTTTGCTCCGCGACCCGTTGGCGGTCAGGTTCGGGCTCACGCTTTGCAGGACATTAGTAGAGATGGTAGATCTCGAGTTTGATTGATGTACAGAAGTACAGTAATTGTAGACATGTCTGGAGAGAAAGGCATTGTTCAGGTCAGACAATTGAAGTAATGGCATAGTCTTACGTATATAACTCCATATAACGATTTTTGGGCATATTTTGTCGTTTATTGGTGTAGACCTGTTCGATACCGGTCTTCAGATCACCCCATATGTGATCCAAATCTGTGTTCCTCAGACTCGACGCCTGAGTGTTGGACAGACGAGAACTCATATTCGGTGTCGACGATGGCGACGACATCGCTGACAATTAATTGCTTGAAAGCTGTTTTGGCGGTCAAACCGGAACTGATGTTTCAAAAGTTGAATGTAAATAATCAATTGAAATGTTGAGTCAATTGTCTCGCGATTGACTCAAACTGACAGTCAATGTAATCAAATCAATGAAAGCTGTGGACAACCAAACAATGACAATGATTGTCAATCACTTGGGTGCAGATCTCTGTACAAAATGGCGTTAATCAGAGTGGTGGCCACTCCTATGACGCTTGGCCAGACTGCAGGGCACGGCACGGATAGAGCGGTCAGTGAATCGGTGAATGACCTGATTGTGGCGGTCAGTGGTGACGATCGTCAGTCATGGCTCACGAGTGGCAACTGATGCTCAACTCAGTCAACTGATTCGTCATAACTCTGTTTGACTCAAACAGAGCTCACACACAAAAGTCATGAGCGCTGAGCCCACAGACGGCGCTACTCATCACACAAACACTTTGTTGTTGTTTGCCTCACAGCTATTGCCATTGCATTGACAGTTGACAGTGCGTCAGTCGGTTGGACTGTACATCGCGTGGCACACCAGGCCTGAGCTGGCTGTCAGGTTAGGCTGCTTTAACGATACTGACTACACGATTGCTGTGTTGCACTGCATTGCACTGTTGTGCAGCATCATTGTGAGCGCACATCACTAACATCTCTAACATCTCTAACATCACTGGCACTCCTCTCAATTGTCAGTCTCACATCAAAATAGCATCCCTACAACTGCATTACAACTGCATTATGCAATTAGCATGCACAAAGAAAGATGAAGACTCTTGGCTCCAGTCGATAACCCATGTCTCATGACTTGCAAGTCGGGTGATTCGCACTCGACTGCAATGTTGTTATGCCATCGATTCTTTTGAATGATATAACATAATATTTAAAGTGAGATTCGCGCCTATATTCTCATTAAACTTCTTTAGAAAGATATTGAAGAATAATAGTTTTACAATATGTGATATCAGTAGAAATTTATTTCTATGAGATAACACCTAATTTTGAGACATTTTATTAAATTTTGCAAGATGCGCTTCCTATGAAAAAACTATTTTAATTAACATTGCTTAAAAAAATACTTTTGAACATGGTCTTACATTTTTGGTCACAACTTGGACATCTTTCAAGCTAATTCATTGAAACTTTGTGTACATAATTGTGAATATATAGGCTACATATTGACACTTATAAATAATTCCTAACCATAAGCTACTTCACTTTAATTGTGATGGTTTAATGTCGATAACGATTTTGAGCAACCCTGTAGAAGGCTAGTGTTAAGTTTGTCCCCGTTTTTGAGGAGAT
>JAQGCD010000350.1:0-10634 GCA_034698965.1 Zygoribatula sp. | reverse complement strand
TTTTTGTGGTCATTGAAAAATGTGAGACACATATCGTTTTGTCTGTATCTCAAGTAAACATTCCGATCCTCACAAACTCGTCGAGTAGAATAATTTCCGAAATATTCATTTGTGCAAGTTATTGTTTGATTTCCAAAAGTAGTGGATTCTGTATGTTGATCAATTATAGATTTATCAAGACGATTTTTTTCGTCAACACATACAGTGATTGACGGCAATATTTGCTGAACGGTATCGAAACCCAATGCAATTGAGTAGTGATAGTGAAAGTAGTCGTCAGTCATGTCATACCATTGATAGATGAAAAACAATATCAGTGGTAATCGAGTCAATGATTTTCGGCAAAACATTATTACAGAAAATTGTTTAACCAAAAACTTAAATTCTGAGAAACGAATATCGAATTATGATTCGAAATATTCGATCGATTAAAACTATCATGCATGGTGATATACTGTGTCATGCACATGCAATTTCATTCGTTCCAGAAAATTTAAATTTTAATGTTTTAATTTAATAATAAATTTGAAAATAATACTTTTGAATATTTAATGACCAGATGTCACCGAATCGGTCAGACGAGAGATGTGCACATCTATAGACTGATATGCGAGAAGACAATAGAGGAGAATATCTTGAAGAAAGCCCGTCAGAAGCAGCTTTTGGGCAATGTTGCCATCGAAGGCGGTAACTTCACGACTGCATTCTTCCAACATAATGCAATCCAAGAGCTTTTCGATATTGATATGTCCAAAGAAAGTCTGCCTGCAATCGAAGCTCATGTCGCAAGTGATACGACCAATGAATCTATGCTCGACGCACAATTCGAACAAGCATTGGGAACTGTCGAAGAAGACAATGATGTTGTCGCGGCAAAGACAGCGCGCGCCGAAGCGGCCGCAGAGTTTGCCGAATTCGATGAAAACATTCCCATCGATGTGGACCGCGAGGAAGAAAAGAGTCCCGAAGAAGAACAGATCGATCAACTGATCGAAACGGTTTGTCATGATTCATTTGTTTATCTTAACTGACAATTGTTCTCGATTATAGTTAACACCGGTCGAGAAATATGCCATGAACCTATTGGAAGCGTTCCAAGATTCTATATCTTTCGAGCAATTAAAACAAGCCGAGGTATGTCTTGTGTCTGATGATTGTGGACATTACTTATAATTGACTGTCTATAGGAGGAGATTGAAGCTCATAAAAAGGAATGGGAATTAGGAAGACTTCAGGCCGAGAAGGAAGAGATCCAGAGACAGGAGGAGGCCATGGAAGAGGACAGAGAGCCTCTTCTCACTTGCCATAGAGAAGACGCTTACAATCAGGTTAAGAAACGGTCCAAATCGGACCATAATTTAAGTGTAGATAAAGGTCGCCAGAATTGTGTTAATAAGATTAATAGGAATAAGAATAATAAAGTCAACAATAGAAATGTCAGTTCAGTTGCCAAACGAACTGAGCCTAAGATAAACAAAGCGATTGAACAGAATATAAGATCAGGCGTTAGACGGTCTCCGCGATCACCAGTCGTGGACAAAAGCCGAGCGTCTAAAGCAAGGAATAGTTCGCAAAACGCTATCAATGATAGTAACACTAACTCTAAGACTAGGAATCACTTGAAACGTTCGAACAGTAGGTCAGTGTCTAAACCGATAGAGAACGGCAATCAGGCCAACGGTCCGAACGTATCCAATGCTAGCCGAAGAAGTCGCTGATATCTGATGACAAACTATTTTTGTTCGAGTCTTAATTGGCGGCTAATGTGCGGACACCTATTGAATATGTGATTTTAATTTATATGTAATATTTTAGTAAAGGGTGTCCAACATTAGTCACACAATCTGTAAACTAATCGTTAATTTATTTGATTCACTCTATCGTTGTTATTGTATATAAAAAAGAAAAGACAATTATATTAATAATAATTGCTTCTCAACAACAAACGAAAGTCTCATTTCTTTTAACTGTAAATTATTTGAGTGACTGAAAGCACTTGTGATGTCTTTCCTCGGGAAGGGTTTTGGTGTCCTCTTATTCCAGTCTTAATGATTCGCAACACTTATTATTATTATTATTGATTGAGAGAGCTTTGAGCACAATATCGAGAGATAATTGAATGAAAGGTTGCGTTTTGTGAGCCGTTTTGCATTGAAATCATTTCTTTTGGTGGTTGTCCTTAGTTTTAAACAAATACAGACACACTATTAAACCACTGTCGGCACCAAACCTCTTGCAAGACGTCGAGTGCCCGACTGTCCACTACTGTTCATCACTTACTCTATTAGTGCTTCAAATAATTTACAACCGAAAGAAATGAGATTTGAGTGCAATTCTGGCGATCAAAACACACTTTAATGCATGCTTTGAATGAAGGTTTGAGTGAGAGCTGTGTCTGAGTCCGAGTGTTGTCTCCAAATAGGTGTTTATGTCGTACAACGGGTTCGAACCGATGCCGGTAAGTGTTGTCTCTTGTGGTCCGTTGCCGTGTGCTCAGTGCCACTTGTTTTGGGTCCGTAGATATGGGCGCCGCCGACACCACCGCAGGACGAAAATGATATCTATATTGACTATTCGTTGGCTTTTCTTTACGAACAAATACCTATTCCGGACTCGGCTTTGCCGCCGGTCTATGTCTCAAAGGAGTCTAACAAACGGCTCAAATTGGATCCGACAACTTGTAAGACTGTGTTTACTACTATCGAGAATGGCTTATCTGGCTATATAACAGGGATGTGCAGACTTCGCCGCGATAGGGAGGGAGGTTTCGAAATAATTTTTTCACAGGGGGAATTTCGCCATGCTATATACAATACTATTAGCAAGTCAATTTTATCGTTTCTCGACATAAGTAGCAAGTTAGTATTTAGGCAGATGATCAATTGTAAAGTCCGAAATCGATTCAATGAATTTAGAATTGTAACTAGCAATTCCAAATATTGCTTATGTGATTTTGAGAAGACAAAAGCAAATGGAATGATTGAAAGCATTAGCGCCCTTACAGTGTTAGCCATTTTGTTCTTCTCAAGATCACACAAGCGATACTTAAAGTTAAGCTGGTCATTTATGAGAATTCTTTGGAATTTAAAACATGTTCATATAATAGTTAGATGAACCGGATAGCCCAGCCTTAACTGGTTCATTAAATCGATCTTTGACTGTATTAAGAATGCATATGCCGTTCAAATGAAAGCCATTCTCGGGTTTGAACTTTTAACTATCGATTGTTCGCAATCTTCGAGCGCTTTGGAGGCAAATAATTGATTCCAATATCTGTCCAATAGCTCGCAAGCAAAAGGCGCGCAAAGAAGAAGGTTTCAGTATACCTCGTTCATTATTCGATCGTCCGTCCACTGCTATTATTAAGCTTCGTCGCGAACTCATCCTCCAAAAGCTGAAAGGTGTCCACAATCCGGACAGCGCTGCCATTCACCGAACACTGCATGCATTGGGCGGAAACGCATATCTGCCGCCAATAAATATATTGCCGTCGCCGGCCCACAAAGTGTTTGCCGGTCCCCTACAGGACTCGATCCCCAATTGGGTCATTCACGAAGACTGGGCCATCATTCAGGTGCTACAGAACTACCAGGACTTGCCTCTTGGTTTGTCCAACATATCTCCCGGTCATATACCCAATTGGGATCTGGTTTCCGATGTGGTCAATGTTGTCAGTTGTAACTACAGATCACCCAAATTGTGTCGCTATCACTACGAGGTTGCGATCGTTCCTCGAGAAGAAGGCAAACCCGGCTCTGACTCGACCAACAAACCGAAACAGAAGAAAGTGAAAGGACTGACCACAACATCTGTGGGCTCATCAACAAGTGGTGCGCCGTCTCCTGCAGTGCCTTCCTCTGGCCCTAACACACCAAAGGTGACCGCCGCAACTTTGAGGCCCATGAAGACCGGTCAGATGATAGGACAGGACAATAACCTGGTGTTCAGTCAGTCATGCAATTCCCGATTCGAAACAATCAAACAGATTGCAAACAAGAGATCCCCAACCCTTAAACACATGTTCAACAACTCGACCTCTAAGAACCCCAAACATATAGCAATGCTGACAGAGAGCGGAATAAACTTCGATCATCCTCTGACACCACTTCAAGTGGCCGCCAATCGCGCCGAACGTATTCAACGTGAGAAACAAAAGGCTGCGGCAGAACAGCAACAGTTGGCCGCTCGACAACAGCTCCAACAGTTGCAGCAGCAACAGAAACACCAACAGAACACTCAACCAATCAAAACGATTCTGTCCCAAAGCGGTACAATGCCTACGGCTCAGCATCAGCTGTCACAAGCAATCAGTGCCAAAATTAGTCAAATCAGTCAAATTAATACATCGAATCTGAAGGCTGTGTCGGGCGTGGCGTCCACTGCAGTCACACAGCTGTCTCTCAACAAAGCTTTATCTCAAGTGTCACAGCAATCACTGCCCCAACCAATACTCGGACAAATCAATATCAGTCCACAAACAATGGGTACGACGAATGTCACCACTGAAGGCATTCCTCAGCAGATGCAACAAACCTGTTCAGTCGTGTCGGTGGCGGCGCTCACACCTCAAGCCCACCAAAAACTTATTGCAGCCGTTTCGCAGCCATCCGTCAGTCAGATAGGAGGGCAGACACTGGCCGGACGTCTGACCACTACTAACCCGCAAATCTACAAACAAATAATTCTCCGACAGCAGCAGCAACAACAACAGCAACAGATCCAAAGACAACAGTCGCCACAGCTTCAAATGCAAGCCATACCTCAGAACAAACAGTTAACAAACATTGGTGTCGGTCAACAACAGCCGCGTTTCCAAATAGCGACCGTCAGTCAGTCCGGCCAACCGACCACTCAATCGATTATCGCTACGTCTGGTATCAAAACGTCTCAACCGAATATAGTGACCACTCTTCCCGTTGCGGTTCCGATGAGTGCGGCTCAGCAGAGAATTATGACCACAGCCACTGGGAAGCCAACACAACAGATAATTACCCGAACCATAACTGACCCGCAATTGGCGCAAATAATAAAGCGGCAACAGTTGCAGCAGAGCTCAGGTAATTTAGGTCAGACTCAGATTCTTGTCCAGCAGTCGTCCCCTCAGACACAGTCAACACAGTCTCAAATACTCCAAAATCCGGTCACTTTTGTCAAAACACTATCATCGCCGGCAACTATGGCCACTCAGTCTCTGACAATACCAGTGACAATGACCGGTATGAATATATTTACGTCTCCCGTTACCAAAGTAATGTCGCCGACACCGGCCAACCCGAGTACGAGTGGCATTACATCAGTGCCGGCCACTCAGTTGAGACAAATTCAGTTGTTGTCGCAAAAAAGACCGCAACAGACCACTCAAGTAATTCAACAACAACTTCAGAATCAGTTGAGCCAACAATTAGGTTAGTATTGGTTCTATTGCTCTATCAATAATCAATTGTCACTGAATCTCATTTTTAGAGATAAAGATAAAGACATTAATTCTTGAGTTTTGCATGCAATGACATTTCCAGTGATCAGTTGATCCGACATTTAAAGACAATGGCCGATCAATTGTCATATAATTATGACATTAATGATAGGGATTTCAATCATTGACTGACTATAGTAAGTAATAGTTTCTAAATAATTGTTTCCGATCATTAGGACAACAAAGTGGTCAAAAGATAACGACAGCGACAATCGGCGCTCAGCAGAAGGGTGTGGCACAGCTTCACGGCCAGCCTGTGGGCACCTTCCAGATCGTGCACCAGTCCTCACCGTCCATGCAGACGACCAAAACAGTGCCGACCACTGTCACTGTCCAACAGCTACAGCAGGCAATCAAACAGGGATTAGTGGTCGGACAGCATAACATCAATGCAATCGTAAGTCAGCCGTTGAACTAAATCAGTACAATACTAACCGCGATATTGTTGATCACAAAGCATGTGTCACAGGCCGGCACCAGCAGCACGACCAGCACAACCACATTAATACCGCAATCAATACTACAAGCTGTGAGTCAGTCGAAAGCACAGACCATTGAGAGCTCGCAACAGCAGAATACACCGATAGCTGTGGCACAGATCGGTCCCAATCAGCAGACAATTAAACACATTCAGGTCGTGTCGAGCGCTTCGCCGCAGAGCCAGACCTCTGGCGGCCCTAAAAGTATTATACTTTCGGGTCAACCGATCCTTCAAACCTCAATGGCATCACAACCACAGACACAAACACTGACGTTCGCGATCAGAGCCGCCCAACAAAGCCCTGTCAGTCAACAACCACCTCAAGTCAGTCGATGCCCTAAATCTATTGTTATACTTATTTTAATAATTTTGTAGTCCTCGCAGACAAACATCACAACCACTGCTGAGAGTCCGGGCGCCGTCGGTTCGGCTAAAGAAAGCGAAGGCAGTGATCAGAGCGATAGTTCCAATCAGTCGGGGTCTCGACAATCGCCTTATGCCACACGACATAGGAATCCACCGAAGAATTAAACAGTTTTAGACAATGATAACGATTATATCGACAATGATTTAAATATTGTATTTGTTTTGACAATTTGTAAATTGTATTTAAAAATAATAAATTAAACAAAAACTTCAATGAATTTTAAAATACAAGTCCTTTACTATTTGCAGAATACGTATTAACGAAATTAATTTATAACATCTGGAATATAAATATAAAATTTATATTAATTGAGTTGCTCTGAGATGTCTTAGTTTACTCTAGTAATTAATGGTTGGCCTTCACACCAGAAGAATGTTTCTTATTCTACAGAAAATATTTTGCTTTCTATCGATTCTTTTGGTATTCTGTCAATCAATTAATGGTAAGACTATTGAAGATTGAAAGACATTCCAGCTTAAGCTTAATCGACAGGACTATCGATGATTGAGCCCGAGTTCGAGCCGGACCCGGCCTGTGCCGAGATCCCGGACAGCGGTGTGGGCGCGCAAATGCTCCATCACTGGTACTTCAACGTTGAGATAGCTCAGTGCAGAGAACTTGTGTACAAAGGGGCTGGCGGCTCTATTAACAGATTCAAGAGCCGCAAGGAATGTGAGCGCCGATGTCTGAGACAATACACTGAAGGCGCCGAAGAAATGGGACCCGACATCAAGGCACACGTGGACCACAAACCTCGTCCATCCAGAAAGATATTATCTAAACCATCAAGAATGAATGTCAGAATGAGGGGACCGAAAGGAAGGAATAGATATATGAGAAATAGGAGTCCCGGCTTAAGTCCAAGAAGACCTTTTGGGTCTTTGAATGGCAATTATCGCAATGGAAGACAAAGGCAATCAATGGATTTTGACTTTTAATTAATTTAATTTTTAGATTGTGTAATAAAGTTTTTAATTAAAGACAATAAGACTGTATTCCAATGTAGAACAGAATCTAAGAATTATCAAAAGAAACTAAATGTAATATTTTTACAGAATGGCTATGGATTCTTAAGATATGTGAAGATAATATGAGAAACATTTCGTTGAGTAATGCTATCGATTCGAAGCCGTACTCCTTGTACTGGTCGTACTGGTCGTCGGCTCTAATGTGGACTGCGGGCCGCCTGGAGGAGCATTGGGAGCATTGGAAGCCTTACTTCTTGTACTATTCGTTGGCTCTAAAGTGGATGTCGGACCGGCTGTCGGACTATTTGGACTATTGGGAGCACTACTTCTCGTGCTCGTCATCGGTTCTAATGTTGACTGCGGGCCGGCTGCCGGAGTATTAGGAGCATCGGGAGCATTGGGAGCTTTACTTCTTGTACTATTCATCGGCCCTAATGTGGACTGCGGGCCAGCTTTTGGACCATTGGGTCCAGCAGTACTCCTTGTACTGGTCATCGAATCAACAGTAGACGGTGGAACTGCTCCGGGTGCTGTTGAGTCTCTGCTTCGAGTTGAAGACTCAGGTCCCCCCTGTTTACTTGGACTCGCCCCGGCTTTTGCTGAACAAATTAATAATTTAATGAACAGGTGACAAAATTTTAGAGATAATATACTGACCAATCTCATCGTCTGCTTTTGATGACTTCCTCATCAACAAAAAGGCCAGAAGTAATGCTCCAATAATAAGGAGGATGACTACAATAAGAACAATGATCCACCACATGCCTCCGCCCTCTTCTTTAGTAGGGGTCGGTGTTTGCTGAGAATTATCTTGAGGAGGAGGCGGAGGAGGAGGGGGTGGAGGAGTAGCCTCTGTTGTAGTTTCTTCGGGAGGGGGTTCAGGACCTAAACAGTCGAACAATCGATTCTGTGTTGACCCAAATGCACAATTCTGTAAAACATGTGTTAATCACGAAAACTTTTCTTCTATATCAAGACCTGATCGTCGGCCAACGGATCGGAGTCTGTCTCCGAAGCCATACAATAGACCAATGTTTTCTGTCCTTTACAGCCATTGTTGGTGACCGGCGTATCGCAGATCTCAATGAAAAATATGGTTCCGTTTCGTTTGTCTTCCGGCGCATTGGGAAAAGAAACTCCGAACAGACCTTTGACCGAATAGAAGCCGAGAACTTTCTCCACCGACTGAGGAATACTGGCCATTGCCTTGGCTTGTCTTTTGATCAATTTCTTGGCACTTAAGGTACTATTGGTAATTCGTGATGTGTCCATCTTCAGCTTATATTTAGGATTGTCCTGACCCGTAAGCTTCTGCTCTATGAGCATGGAATAAGTTTCTTCCTGGTTGGAGAACGATTGAAACACTAGATGTGGCCTAAAGTTCTTGTAATTCGTAACCATTTCTGATGTGTCTGCCTTATAGTCCCACATATTAACCGTGTCTTCTAATGGAAGGTCATCGAAGTTAGGATAAACTAATTCCATTCGGACTAGAGTTTCATTCAATTTGAGATTTGCGTCCATCTGTAACACAATTACAAATGTAAAGAATGCTATGATTCATATGATTCATATCATCATATGAAAGACACAATTTCTATTCCATTCATACATTGATTAACGCAATGATGGTTTGATTCCAATGGTTAACGTTAACTCTTTTATCGATGAATTTGGCGCCAAACCCGAAGTTGAAATACTTATCATGGTTCTCCTCGGTGTGAAAGAAATTCACTCTCTTGGAGAATCTTTTCTTCAATTTCAATTCTCCGCCAATCATTTCCGAACCATTTACTTTGTACTCGACCTCCCAAAAGCGGTCTTTGACGATCAGATACTTTCTGTGATCAGTTCCGGTCGGAATGCTCATAGAGTAGTCAATTGAGCCGCCATTGTCTTGCAAGGCATCGCATAAACTCATTGCGATATTCTGGCAGTCGATCGCCGACAGAAGGGATAACAAAACTACGGAACAGATAATTGCAATTCAGTGATGAACAATAGGGCCAACCATTGCTCAGCTAAATCTTAAACTTACTCAGAATTGTCAACATTTGAAATACAAGTGATGGTCAACCAAACTAAAGAAGTTCTTCAGATATATTGTCTCAAGTAATAGATTCGCTCTATATATTCACAAATCACTAAATTCTACGGTAATTCAAATGATTCTCTTTAGTTGTCGCGCGACTTACCTATTGTTTGAGTCCGCGCGAGCGCTCAAAAAAGGAAAGTCCGAGAGTTTGAATTCAAATTTCGAGGGAATTATCGGTTGTGGACAGTCTTTGGCCAGTTATCGGGCCATTGTGTAAATTACTCCAAGCGATGTCTGACAATAGCTTTGAAAAGTGGGATCAGGAGTGCAATGATATCAAATCAGACAAACAGAAACTCTTGGAACAAATGAAAGCCAACCTTTCAAAGGGAGAGTCGGCCGCAGTTCTTCACCGGGTGGCCAAAGTATGTATGCTTTTGGCCAAAGCGGCCGAAAAGGGAGGCAACAAAGAACAGGAAAAGAGTTTGGCAACAGAAGCGCTCAACTACTCGGACAAGGCATGCAAACTGGAGCCGAACAATGCCGAGTGTCATAAGTGGTACTGCGCGGCCGTCGGCAAACTGGCCAACTTGAGCTCGACGAGTGACAAGATCAAATACGGCAAGCAGTTCCAAGATCATGCAGAGATCGCGCTGAAGATCAACCCAAACGACTATCTCATGCAATCGATGTACGGCCAGTGGTGTTATAACGTGGCCTCACTTTCTTGGTTTGAGCGCAAGATCGCAAACACAGTCTACGGCAATGTCCCGAAAGCCGACTACGATATGGCGCTCAAAGCGTTCAAGAAGTCCAACGAACTGAACGAAACTAAAGACACTGTTCTCTGGATCGCAAAGACATTGATCGCTAAGAATGAGACCACAGAAGTCAAACAATACATCCAAAAGGGATTGAGTCTACAGAACAAATCGGTGGCCGACGAAGTGGCCCATAAAGAACTGGAAGCGCTCAGTAATAAATACAAATGATTGGACAGAATTGAACAGAATTTATTGATGTATATAAAGGATTGAAAGTGTGGTTAAGTTAGTCAATAAATTATAATTTCAAATATGAAAAATTAATTTGGTTTTAAGTATTGGAAAGTAATTCTCTTTAAGCTTTACATTGGATTAGATATTTCTTATTTAATTGAAGAGTTTATAAAATATTATTTAAAATTATAAACGATTTATTGAGAGCAGAGCTGCGATATAAACGAAATTCTTGGTCCACAACGAGAAGAG
>JAQGCD010000349.1:0-10646 GCA_034698965.1 Zygoribatula sp. | reverse complement strand
CTCGTGACCCCTCAAAATTTTGACCAAATTTTTAGTCGGAATTTTGAAAAAGAAGAACAATTTTTAGCCTAAACCCCACTTAAATCTGCTTTTAATTGACTTTTAATTAAATTATAATGTTAAGTACGTTATAAAAACTTATTTACACTGCTTTTTGCAACAAATACCCATTTTAAGCAATTTCGGGAAAATCCGGGCTATACCCCCCTGAGGCAAAAATTAGGGACTATAGCCCCTCCTGTCGTCTCAAGGCTTGGCCATCCCTGCCTTGAACTCATCTGGCAAATTAATAAAATTAAATACAAGCAATCGAATTAATTATAATAAATATAATTTTACTACAATTGGACTGTAGTTTTATGTTACGGCGTCCGACATCTGTTGGCGTCCACTCAAACCATTGATATGTAAACAGAGATCACATTCAACTCGAGAGTCGATACTTGACTCACTTGATTGGTGACCACTGATTAGTTTCAATAGACATTGTTGATTGAATTAGTTGCAGATGAATGTAATAGCGAGACCCGTCAGCTCAGGCCAAGTATTGTTGGCTAGGGTGGGCTTCCCTTCTCCTTCGGTGGTCAGTGTTCGGTTCAATCTTCGGCGCAAACGTAAGGAACCGGTTCGGAAGCCGATATGGCAGCCGATGGCTCCGTCCAAGCTCTTCCGCATTAGACAGAAACAAGTGCTCTCTGAAGAAGAAGAGGAACAGAGAAGACACCTTGATGAAACATATGCAACTACAATGCGATCCATAAAAGACTTTTTCCACCAAGAGTTTTATTTGCCGACGCTCTCGGCTGGTGGGCTATCGGCTGAACAGGTCCGCAACGAAGAACTCAATCAAATGGCTCTGATTGAAGAGAATAACCGAGAAAACGAAAGAGTGTCTCAACTTAGAGACCAAAGGATGAAACGAATGGAAGAGTTAGTCGGACAGAAGATGGTGGTTGAGTACTTGAAACAAAGCCAAGACAAGAGGCAAAAAGGCCAACAATTAGACCAAATGGTTCGACAAGAAGTCAAGCGATCAAAATCTTATATAACTCGTGACACTTTAGAGGCCGCCATCGAAGAAGCTCTCACTCATCCGATCAGCTATGACTTCGCCATTGATATCGACGGACGTATTCACACCGACCAAGCTTTACATCCATACGCATTGAAACCAACTGCTGTTCCCGAAAGCAGTTCCAACATCGATGAGATGGCACAAAGCGAACAAATGCCTAAATTAGAGCCAAAAGTCATTTATTGATCATCGGTTTTGAAAGTGTTTATCATTTTTAAATGACCATAGCATACATGTATGAAGATATTTAGTTTAATATTATATTTGAAAATGGGTGAAGTGTTAGATCCGTGGCCAACACCAATCAACGGCTGATCATTGAAAGCCTTCGGTCTTTTATGGGCGATATTTTTTAATTATGCCAAACCTGTGAGCAAAACCGTTCGCACTCAGTATCTCGTAAATCGCAATGTCGAAAATGATCATATTAAATATAATATCGAAAAATAAAGTCGAAAATTGTGTCGAATTTAATGTCGAAATATATTATATTAAAAATATTATCGATAAGACATTCTACAGTTTCTAACTTTCACCAAGTTCACGTTCAGTATGTCCCAATACAGGCTAACGAATTACGGGCTAACGAATTACGGGATAATGAATTACGGGATATCGTTATATGGGATAGTGAATTACGGGCTTGAGAATACCCGATAATGATAGGGACCCGAGCAAAACCGAGATAAAGCGGAAGATTTCGTCGCTATAATAACTAAGAATTAATATTAGAATTAATATTAATTCTGTTATTTATTTGAAATGACAATTACATGGCATTACGGCCACTAAATGATCAAAAATTGCATCTGAATTTCAACCAAATAGCAATATTTAATAAGCTGGTCAAGCTTATCTTACTACTATTATTACTACTATACCTAAAAACTTACTGAATTATGTATTCTTTAACATATCAAAGTTATGGTCATCAAAGAATAAGAAATTTTACGATCTAGTACAACTACTGTATTTCCTCTCATATAAGCCTAGGCTTAATACCGATTTTAATTCAATTTTGGCAAAATTGGCGTTTGACCCTAGGCTTAAATACCCATATTTAAGCCTAGGCTAAAATATGATTTTCGATTCACCATTATAATTAACAGAGCAATATTTTGTAGCAATATATATAGAAAGTAGGTATGTTCACATGCATGCATTGCCCATGTTGCTTCAAATAACCTTGGAACAAATTCATTATAATACAAAATATTCTCGAATCATTCGACTTCGTCTACCGCGAAATATGAGATCATTTTCTTTAACAAAAGCTATTGGTCTAAATACTTCTTGAAATCGTGATTGACTTTGGGTATTGCTATCTTTCTTTGGGATATATGATCTTATGTGTTAAAATTCCCACGTTCATTTATTATGTAACAAATTGGCTCAACACAACTATTGGATTATATATCTGTTAATTATTTTCACCGCCTCTTCGGTCAATACAGAGCTAAAATAAACTTATAATTATGAGAATTATTTATACCAAGAGGTTTTAAAGCAAGGAGAAGATCTATAATTATCTTGTTACAAATGTTTAGGGTGAGCTTACAAGCTGTATAAAGACTGCGCTTGCAATAATGGCATATTTAGCATTGAAAATGTTTACATGATGTGCCCTTCTGTAACTTTCTTTCATAGACATTACCTTTTATGTTAATTGTATAGTCATATCTCTCTGAGACTATTCAATTCAATTAAGCATGCATCATTCATCGCAAGAGTACCCCCAAGAAAAACATATTACAATTTTTAAACATATTTTTACAGTTTGAAATCATATAGAATGCATGCATGTTGACATAATTAAACAATAAACGAATTCTTAACAAACTACGTTCGAAAAAGTATGCCTTTCCTCAAATTGCCAATTTTCACCTAGGCTTATTCACCCGCGAATAAGCCTACCCAGTTTTTCAAAACTTGCGAATAAGCCTAGGCTTATATGAGAGGAAATACAGTAGTGTTTGTCTTCACCTCAACCCAACTCTTGCCTCTTATCCACAACTCGCTAGCGTCGCATCACATTTGGCTCATCAGTAGGATTGCCAACTATCGACAATATTAGACAAACAACTCATAGCTAGGGATGACAACTCCGTAAATTACATATCTTACTTTACGTTATTTACATAATTTACGGTGAATTACTACCAGTGATGCACAAGGTCCGATAGGACAGGGGGGTATAGCCCGGATTTTTTCAAAATTGCTTAAAATAGGTATTTAATGCCAAAAACAGTGTAAATTAGCTTTTTATAACTTAATTAGCATTATAATTTAATGTATATTGAAATTTAGGCGAAATTTAGAAAAAAATCACGATTTCAGCCTCTGGCTAAGGGGGGTATAGCTTCGGACCAAATGACAGGGGGGGTTTAGGTCTATACCCCTCCCCTTGTGCATCACTGATTACTACGATTGCCAGTAAATTGCTGTAAATTATGAATTTTTTTATTACGCAATGCAAACTAGTTTTCTCATGGTTATAGCTAACAATTTCCTCATTTTCGCCTCAATTTAACTCATTCAGTGTCACAGATAAAATTACGGTAATTTACCAAGCCTCATAGGTAATTATCCGTAAATTAACATCCCTACTCACAGCACTTAAGTCAAACACTTCATTGACATCGACAAAGCCTTTCGATTATTTACTGAATTCTCGAGCGAACAAAATATTAAAATTTCATTTTGGAGTTTGTAATTGAAAGTTCATTTAATTATTAATCCAAATTAAACTGAGGTATAGCGACACATCTGTGAACCTCTCAACAGAGGTTCCTCAAAAACAAAGCCATAAAACACAAACATCAGTCACACCGCTCACAACAGTCCACCCTTTGATCCCATCCGCGGACACATCTGTCCTACAGATGACCCCTTTGTCCGACACCGACTAACTCCCGCTCAAAGACTCATCCCTTCGTCTAAAACCATATTTATCTTAGTCTCAACTCCTGACCCAAACAGTTGTTCCCCAGCGCTTAGACAGTGAAGATCAATCTCATGTAACTGTTCTAAGTCTGACACTTGAATAAACCTCTTTATTCTCTGGACAACTCTGTGTGTTGAGTGTATGCTTGCGACCCACTGCCAAGCGTACGCCTCCTGCCTTCTCCATTGGCTAGCGAGACCCCCACTCCTTGGGTTCAACACACCACAATTCTTGGCGCAGCCGACGGTAGGATAACTTCACGTGTCCTCACCACTCACCTCTTCACGACTCATCACCACATCAGCAACCATTCATCTCCGCTCAGGCATCCACACCTCCGAAGACAGCCACTCCAGAATGGCCACCGACGGATCCATCGCTACTCACAGTGAGTCAGACAATCCGTTGTCCTCGGATTCTTCCAATAGCTGTCACAGCCGACAAACTCTGGCAAAGTTCTGTGGCCACAAGACAGTGATCAGAGCCGACCTCTGGGTCAATCTGTTCGAAGTGGTCACCAGAGGCAAAGATGACAGTCAACGAGTCATGACTCTCATGGCTTACCTCAACGACGATGCACTCAACTGGTTCGCATCTGACATCGCGCCGAAGCTCGAAGACATCACATGGACTTCTGTCCGTGAGCAGTTTATCGCTCGCTTCGGGCCTGCAATAGCGAATCCACTCGTCGAGTCACAGCATCGCCGTCTCAAGTTCACCGAGTCTGTTCAACAGTACTACGACGACAAGATGCGTATCCTTCGCCGAGTCTCCATCACCGAACCTGATGTCGTGGCTCAGCTCACCGAGGGTATGCCGCCTCAGTACAGAGGTTATCTCCTTTGCGCTAACCCGCAGACTGCAGTTTCATGGCTCGCAATAGCTATGCAGCTCGAATCCACTCTTAGTCGCAATACTTATCAGAAAAGACCAAAGCCCGCATTCAATCAAAGGCCTAGCACTAAGACTCAAATTGCGCTCATGGGAAGTTCCAAAACTTACCCGAAGAATGATCGCAAGCCGTCTCAGCCATGCCGCTATTGTGCCCGCGCAGACGAGACTCACTACCACTGGCATAGCGATTGCCCTCGCATCCGCAGATCTAATGATCCATCCGCGGATCCAGCTACATCCGCGGATAACACTTCAAATCCACGTCCTGTACAGCCCTCAGCGCTATCAGTCAGTGAGAATCCAGTCGCACTCGGAAGTAACCCTTCGGGAAACTTCCAGGGCGGCCCTCACTAGACCTACTCAGGATCAACGTTCGGGTGAACAACTTCCAACTTCCTGCTGTCCTCGACACTGGTTGTTCACTCAATATAATGCACTCATATACCGCTAGCGTTATGAACATTATTCCTCACCCGAACACATCCATCACCTTCACTCAACTCGATGGCAGAACCATGAGTGAAGGCCGCCAAACAATTAACCTCACAATAGGCAATCTCACACACCAAGTTGATGTCCATATTCACCACAACGCTCCTTGCGCGTTCCTCATCGGCCGAAACACTGGATCCCTATTTGGTCTCGAGATCAATCTCAGGCTTAATCAGGTCTTCCAGCACAGCGCAGATGGCTCACCTTTGTGTCTCATGAACCTCAACTATGGCACACCTATTGACTCTCATGCATCCCCGGATCACATGCAATCCGCGCCTATTCTTCGGATCCCAGGATCCAATACACAAACAAAGCCTCAGCCTTCTGAGCAATCACATAAGCAATCACAAGTGCACACAACCACGAATCACAGTCCTATTCCGGTCCACAAGGCACAAGGCCTACGACAGGCCTCACCACATGCACTGTCCCCAGTCACAGTGCCACACACTCACCAAACCGCGGATTCCCAGTCCAATCCCGGTCAACCACAAAATGCTTCGCTGCAAGCTCTCCTCTCAAGACATCGTCATGTCTTCGCATCATCGCCAACTGATATTGGCCGCATCCACAATGCCTCACACCACATTCGTCTGCTCGACAATGTGCGACCTATCGCTCTCAGACCATACCGTCACTCCGCACGTGACGTCGCTGAGATCCGCCGACAGGTCAATGAGCTCCTCAACAAAGGACTCATCCGCAAGTCAAAATCACCATGGGCCTTCCCTATTACCCTTGCATCCAAAGCCGACGCGTCCAAACGTCTCTGCATAGACTACCGTCGCATCAATTCAGTCACAGTCAATGAGCGCGAACCGATCCCTATCGTTCAAGAGATCATTGACAAACTCTCATTAGCCCGCTTTTTCAGCGTCCTCGACATGGCTTGGGGTTACTGGCACGTGCCGATGCACCCAGACTCCATAGAAAAGACAGCATTCGTCACACCCGATGGTCACTACGAATGGCTCGTCCTCCCATTTGGCCTGAAGAACGCCCCGTCCTGCTTCCAACGGATCGTCCGAGACATCCTCGGAGACCTCGTCAACAATGGTGTCATACCATACTTCGATGACATCATCATCTATGCCAAAGATGAAGCCCAACACAATCTCCTCATTCAGACAGTCCTCGGATTACTGTCTGCACACAACATTAAACTCCGATATGAAAAGTGCCGCTTCGCGCAGCCCGAAGTCGAGTACCTCGGATTCAGAGTCGGTAATGGTAATCAGCGTCCAGCATCAACCAAACTCCAAGCAGTTGCCGACTTCCCCATTCCAACATCAGTGAACGCCATTCAACGCTTCATTGGACTCGCCAACTACTACAGGCGATTCATCCACGGATTCAGCAAAATAGCCGAACCTCTCACACGGCTCACTCGAAAGACTGTCCCATTTGACTGGACATCCGAACAAACAACAGCCTTCAACACGCTCAAAACATATCTCACCACTGATCCTGTCATCGCAATCTACCGAGAAGACAGACCAGTGCTCATCCATACCGATGCTTCCAAAGTCGGTATCAGAGGCATTCTCATGCAACCTGATGAGAATGGCCACAACCGAGTAATCGCCTATTACTCCCGTCGACTCAACATTCACGAGGAGAACTACTCCGCATCAGAACTCGAAGTGCTCGCTGTGGTCGAAACCATGGAACACTTCCACATCTATGTCGATGGCAAACACACCGACATCTACACTGATCATTCCGCACTCCAATGGCTCTTTAGCATCAAGCAGCCAAAGTCTCGTCTCTTCCGATGGTCAGTCCGCCTATCAGTGTATGACTACACCATACACCATCGATCAGGCAAGACTAACCAAGCTGCAGATGCCATCTCTCGCGCACCTGTAGCCCTATTCCTCGACATCAATACCATTAAAGAAGCTCAAGCAAAAGATAACTTCTCACACATCCGCAAACTCGAATCACACAATGGTCTACATTACAACAAACACCGCGGAATCAAACGCATCTATGTTCCGCGTTCCCTTCGATCCACTGTACTGGAACACTTCCACAACAAACATGGACATCCAGGCATCAACAAATCCATTCAGCTCATCCTCGCTACCTACTGGTGGGACACAGCTACTGATGACATCACTCGACATGTCAAGTCCTGCAGCACCTGCCAGATAGTCAAGCCTTCATCTCGTCCCGCTCTTGGAAAGATGAATCCACCTCCGACTCCAGAACTGCCTAACCACACATGGGCTATTGACACCATCGTCATGGGTTCTTCAGCGAACCGAACTCGCGCAAAGTATGTTCAACTCATCGTTGATCATCACTCACGCTATGTTTGGGCATACGCGACCCCGAAGAACACATCACCGACGATCATCAATATCCTCACCAGTCTCTTCTCCGCAGTTGGAAAGCCAAAGACCTTAGTCACAGATAACTTCAAAAGCTTTTCATCAAAGCAGTTCCCCTCATTCCTCGGAGACCGCGGAATTCATCACATTTTCAGCTCACCATATCACCCGCAGTCGAATGGCGCCTGCGAAAAGGCCAATCACACAATCATTTGTGGTCTTCGCCTCGCCCATTACGACAATCCCAAACTCAAGTGGTCATCACTTCTCCAACAAGTGGTCGACAACTACAACAGAACTCCACATACAGCCACAGGTTTCACTCCAAGATTCCTTCATTTCGGCGAATCCCCGAATCCTAAGCTCACATCCCCGGATTCCACTACCTTATCCCCGGATTCTCCCTATAAATCCTCGGATTCCACTCCAGACATAAACACAGCCCGCGCTATAGCTGTCCAACGCAGCAACAGATTCAAACACCAACGTAAGCAGCACCATGACCAGCGACACTCGTCCTCGGATCTGGTTCTTGGAGAGCTCGTGCTACGACGCCTCCCAGACAACCATCCTTCGAGAGACAAGATGTCCGCTGCCCACACTGGTCCTTACGTCATCCGTCAGAGGCTAGGTCCCGAAACCTATCGGATTAGCCCTGAAGACGACCCGAACACCATCTACACGTCTCACGCCTCCCAATTGGTCCGGTTCCTCCGTGAGGTCGGAACTCTTGGCGTCGGGGGAGTGACGTGTAGCGACACATCTGTGAACCTCTCAACAGAAGTTCCTAATAAACAAAGCCATAAAGCACAAACATCAGTCACACCGCTCACAACAGTCCACCCTTTCATCTCATCCGCGGACACATCTGTCCTACAGATGACCCCTTTGTCCGACACCGACTAACACCCGCCAACGACTCATCCCTTTGTCTCAAACCATACTTATCTTTAGTCTCAACTCCTGACCCAAACAGTTGTTCCCCAACACTTAGACAGTGAGGATCTATCTCGTGTAACTGCTCTAAGTCTCACTTTGAATAAAACACATTATTCTGGACAACTCTGTGTGTTGAGTGTATGCTTGCGACCCACTGCCAAGCGTACGCCTCCTGTCTTCTCCATTGGCAAGCGAGACCCCCACTCCTTGGGTTCAACACACCACAAAATTATTCGATGTTTGCATTGCATATCGATTGTGTTATTACACCATTTGTGATAATTTTCCAGTAGATTATGTTGACAATAGAAAAGTTGAATGCTATAAGTTTGTCGATCATTCTGGAAAATCTATCATGGTCATTCTTATCATTTATCAAGAATACACTGATACCACCAAAGCAACTAATCTGATTTGCTGATCCATTTTATTTCAATTATACTTCTATTATATAAGTGTCGTGGTCAATAAATTTTTCTTTCACAAAAGTTATTGAAAATGTTCAAGAAGGCAATTTTAAATTAAGTACTATATTTGATAATTTCACCTTGGATTTTCAAAAAATTCTTCGCGAACAAGATAAACTGGATGTAATCTATTTCAACCTTTATGCAAGAATAAATATGAATCAACAAAATTATTCAAATTATTTCAAACACAACATAGATCATTATGAAATTGATCTAAATCCAATTGAATCTATTATTATATTCAAACCAAAAATGAAATGTTTCACCTTCTTCAGTTATTTGCAACAACCTTACCAAGAATTAAAAGCCAAATTGAAGAATTTCAAATTATTCATTCTCGAACAACGGCGATGGTTTCCATTTCACCATTATCCAAATATATATCTCGCCATTCATTCTAGCCGAAACCTTCCTAGTTACGATCAACTCATAAAGCTTGATCCTAATTTTTTATCTTTCGCAGTATTATATTCAAGGATAGAAAATAAACTCATACCTGGATATGAACAATGTCATATTTATGACGTTCTCCATGATCATAAAATGAAAACTGATTGTGTTATTGATTGCATGATCAACCATTTCAATAGAGAATGTACACAGGAAATTATTTACAGACAAATATTACTTGTTAGAAAAGGAATTATTCATAAATATGACCATGATGCCGCCTCGAATTGCAACATCACCAATGCAGATTATGATCGATATAAAGACTATTGCGATACTATTTGCCATGATGACTGTGAACAAGCCTTCTATATTGTTGAAATTAAAACAATTAAATTATCCAATAGAAGTTTGAGCAAGGACAATGATTTGATGTTACACATTCAACCAAGCTCAATGCCTAATGTTATTATTGATCACATACTGGAATTGTCATTTCTATCCGCGCTCTGTAATTTTGGTGGACTGTTGGGAATGTGGTTGGGACTGTCTGTTCTTAGCATGGTTAATGAGTTATTAGTTACATTTAAAATATTATTCATCAAATTTTATTCAATTATTATAAATCAAAATATTCATAATTCTAATGTTAATAGTTTTAAAATTAATCGAATTAATATCAGATATTATTAAAACTGAAATAAATTCAATTTCTTGTTATGATTAAGATTTTTAAAATTAATGTATTTTGTTTAAATGTTTTAATACTTCAATTGAAATGAATACCAAATACAGTTAAATAGTGTTGAATTCGAAAATTTTAATACCAATCGTCCTTTGGATGGATCTTCAAATGAAATTTTTTAAGATTAGGCATCAATTGTGGAATTTCATTGATCAATGACTTATTCATTTTGATGTCATTCAGGAGAAGCTCTCGAACTGATTCCAGTTTCGGTAATAATTGAGGGCTTAATAGGAACTTAACCTCTTGATAATGTGCTCGATTGCATAGAACTAGTCGTTTGAGATTCGGTGCCAAACATGAAATGACTTGAAAAGTATTGTTCTTCGGTTCAAACCGATTGGTGAAATGTAGTTTA
>JAQGCD010000348.1:0-10646 GCA_034698965.1 Zygoribatula sp. | reverse complement strand
CTGAATCAGATCTAAACCACTCTTAATCCTAATCTCTTCCTAATCCTCTTGACGCGCTCTCAACTCCTGGATCTGTCTCACGGCCACGGCGGCCACGAGCGCCGCCCCGCGACCAGATCCGTCTTCGGAGAGCATGAGATCGAAAGAGAACTCTTTTCGCGTCAATTCTCCGATTTTCTTCTCCATTAAGTCGTGGAAATGCGGGTGATACCGATACACGGATCCGTCCACTCCCACCGTCGTATGTGGACGACCCATCTTGTTGAGGACAGTGGCCACGGCCGCCGAGACCAAGTGCGCGGCTCTCGTGGAGATTCTTCTGCAGATGAGTTTGAAGCAGAAGAGGTCGTCTTCGTCTGCGTGCTCCAAGTCCATGTCTTGCATGGCCATTCGGGTCTCATTCACCGAGTCTTCTTGGTCGGACTCGATGCGCGAGACATAGGCCGACTTGAAGCAGTGCGGAGTGAACAACTTGTCTGATCCCTGGCCTCCGAGAAGAAGTCCTTTTCGGGTGAGGTCGGCGGCGATGGATCTGACCATTTCTCCCATGTACATTCCGGAAATCATTTTCTCGAATCTATTAATGAATAAATATAACACTTGTTTGATATAAATCTTTTATACAGTTGTCGTCCTTTGTTGAGGGAATAAGTGTCCACTTCATCATCCCAATCCGTGCGAACGAACTCCAGAACTCCATTATCACCAAAGGCTCCCCATTCCGTGTTCACGATCACTTGCGGCGCCTCTTCATCTTCCAACTCGAACAACTCCACGTTCTCCGCTCTCTCCATATAACACGCGTTGGTTCCCGTGCCCACAATCACGCCCACCCGACATTCCCGGTTCTTGTGCGCGCACGACATCAAAGTGCCGGTCGTGTCGTTCACTACAGCCATCACGTCGATCTCCACGTCCTTTTAAACAAATATAAACACGTGTTGTGAGACCTTTAAACTTTAAATACCTGTCTCTTCCTGATCGACGCTCTCAGCAGTTCCACCACATCCACGCCTTCCACGCCTTTACATGCAAAGCCTTTGGTCCACTGAACCAATCGGGCTTTGGTCAGACCTTCTTGGCGACACGGGAAGCTGAAGGTGAAGCCCAGCGGCAACTTGTACTGCTGAAGACCTCTTTCGGCCATGAAGGCGGCCAGACAGTCGGCGATGTGGTCGAAGAGTTGTTCTCCCGTTCCCAACATCACGTATTGCGGAATGGAGAAGATCTGGTTGTCCATGCGGAAGTCGGCGCCATCCAGTTCGATGAGGAGCACGCGGAAGTTGGTTCCGCCGAGGTCGAGAGCCATGAATCTCCCGCTCTCTCTTCCGTTGGGAACATCTCTCACATAAGTGGGAAACATCTTCACACAAGCTATTGGATGCGTTTCTCTTCTCAGGCCTTCTTGGAACTCGTTTAACAGCAGAGACGAGACTTTCTCCAGCTGGTCGTTGGTCAAGACCAGGTCCCGAGTGGCCAGATCCACCTAATACACGGTTATTATCTCTTCTTAATGGTCTCGAACTCACCATTCTCCTTTTGTCCTTAGAAGCCATTTTTCACACAGAAATTCTCTCTCTTTCCGAGTCGTATAAACAGAATGACGTCACACTCCCTTGTGTTGCATCATCAGTGACGTCATTTATATATCTCTTATCAGATGAGATAATAATTCCAATAATTGCAAGAATGTCATGACTACTACTGAATGACTACAAGAACTCGTAATCAAATGGAGCCCTTGTTCGCCGGAGTCGAGGGGTGAGTCTCCTTCCCTCTAATACACCTCTCACCCCTCTCCTTAGAGGCGCGTCCACCTCCAAACTAGTTGTGGTCTCGCGTTCGGGAACAATCGTGTCTCGGGATGACTTCGGTCCGGCCACCAATCACTGGTTGATCGGAAGCGAAGAGTGTCTGAAGAGAATCGGGGAAATGGTCAGAAAGTCTTCGTATTCCTCCGAGTCTCTCGAATGCCTCACTCTTTGTCTCAGCGGATGTGAAGAGAAGACAATGAACTCAAGACTCGAAAACCAATTCAAAGAACTCTTTCCTTCGCTCTCCAAACACGTGATCATCTCTTCCGACACTTCCGGCGCTTTGAATACTGTTTCCGATTCCGAAGGAATGGTTTTGATCGCCGGAACCGGAAGTAATTGCGTTCTCTTCACGAAAGACGGAAATCAAGTCAAATGCGGAGGATGGGGTCACGTGTTAGGGGACCAGGGATCGGCCTTTCAAATCGCGCGTGCGGCCATCAAAACCGTCATAGAGACCGAAGAGCGGTTCTCGAACACGTGGTCTTTGAGTGACTGCCAGAGAGTGAAACACGTGGTCTTCAATCACTTCCAAGTGAATTCCATTTCCGGTCTTTTGGATCCCATTTACGGCTCTTTCGACAAAAGCCACGTGGCAGCAATCGCCAAAGATGTCGCGTCACGTGAGTTAAAGGGAGAGACGAACACGTGCTTTTATGAGATTATCTATTAGTGGCTGAAGAAGGAGATCCAGTGGCCAAAGAGCTGTTCTTCAGGGCCGGAAAAGACTTGGGACGTCACGTGGTGGCCGTTTGTTCTTCGCCCGAAAGTCAGTTGTCTTGGGATCAGCTTCTGGTGATCGCTTGCGTCGGATCTGTGTTTAAAAGTTGGAATCTTTTGAAACAAGGATTCAAAGAGGCGTTGACTGAAAGGGGCGTGGCCTCTCTGCCCCAATTGGAACTGAGGAGAGTGACGTCATCGGCGGCTTTGGGGGCGGCGCTTATGGGGGCGCGACTTCTGAATGTTGAGATCGCGTGCGAAAAGAGTTTCGAGATTTTGAATTTGGATTAAATAAAGATTTTTTAAAAGTTCTGATTGACCTCTGATTGACCTCTGATTGTGAATAATTCTTTACTGAGTTAATAACAATTAAGATAAATAACTTATCATTCAATGAAAATTACTGAGTTAAGTTATGTAATGTTCTTAGAAGTTAAGACTTGAGTTGAAGTGAGAAATGTTCAGAAATAGTATTCTTTGGGATAATAGCGAGATATTGGATGACAGAAGAAAGTCTTAGAAGAAAGAGAAGATTAAGAATATCTTCGAAAAAATCTTGGTGTTGAACCCTCGGCTGTAGATTGAAGACGAACCTGCATTCCTGGAGAATATGAGTCAAACCTTGAGATAAAGTAAGTCTTGGATTTGCGAATGAAAAGCAATTCAAAGCGTTTGACAATTATTATGCAAATGGAAAGCATTTATCATTCAATCAAATCTGGTTTTAATAGACTTTTGTTTTGATTTCAATTTTATTAAGAATTAAATATAAATTAAATATAAATTAAATTAAATTAAATTAAATGTGAAAATAATTTTCGAATTAATTATGAATTTTATTAATGACTAGAATAATAATAACAACTCTAGAGGGCGTCCAACCGTCTCTTCAGATCCGCCCACACCGGCAGAGGGCGCTTCGGCCAAACACGTGCTTTCTTCAATTGCTGCGCGTGCAAGTAGAGCGCGTCCAAGCGCAGCACGTGCGGATATATCTTCTGTTCGATCCATTCATTGGTTGTGGAAGAGTCGTAGACACGTGACAACGCGTCACGTGCGCCTCTCATGAGCGCGTGAATCGAGTAGTTGACTGAAGAGAACTCTTGAAGCGCTTCTTCCACTCTATGAGGAGCTGTCATGTTGTGTCTGACGTCACAGTTAGTCACATGGCCACTACATGCTGCGTCTCTTACCTCACACTGAAGTCCGTTAACCACGCCTTATGTTCGGTGACGTCATACAAATACTGGTCCACGGCGCGCGTGACCTCCGCGTGTCTCCTCATCAGCCGGAACACGTGCGATCCCGGGAACGCGCAATCATGTGCTCTGAGAGACAGATTGGGATCACGTGACTGGATCTGATCCAACGCTTCTTGTTCATCTCTTCCGAAGAAGTCTTCGCTTTCTCGACATTCCATTCTTCGGTCGAACTCTCGGAACACGTGTTTGGGATCGAAGTGCGCGTCACGTGAGACGAGAATGAGGTTGAGCGCGAGAGAGGGAAGGGCGGCGGGCAGGAGTTCGCAGAGAGTGGCCAGATGGTCATAACGGGACCAACCCGTGAGGACAATGCCAGAGAAGCGGAGATTGGATTCAAGTCTTTGTTCACTCATTACTCGAATCCAATTGACATTGTTCTCCACGTGCATTCGAATGTCCGGCAAATTCAAAGTTTCGCCGAACGCGCCTTTGAAGGCAGATGCCGCCCAAACCCGTCTGAAGATGGTGGAATAAGACGCGAATTGCGACTGAGGAACGAAGCGGTAGATGTCGCGAACGTACGTCCAGATCATGGGTTCCACGAGTTGGCCAAGACCGGAGTCGCGAATCGCTTCCGAAGACATTTGTCTGAAAACACAATTAGTCACGTGGTCTTGTCCCTTTAATCCCTTTAATCCCTTTAATCTCACCTCAACATATCGTCCCAAATTATTGGAGTCTTTCGATGAACTCTGACCACGTGTTCGGCCACTCTTCGCACTGAAGAAGACATAATGTCACATCTAATATCATCTTCCTCAGCTCACCATGATCCAAGAAGAGCGCATCTCGCTCCTTTTCCCGACATTTATCGCACATTCCTAACTGAAGAACTTCATCGCAGCCGATGTGCAGAAACCGCGACTGCGGGTGAAGACTGGCCACTTGGTCCACCATCTGTCTGACCAGATTCCAAGAGCCGTTCCTCAGAGGACAGACGGCCTGAGGATATTCTTTGGCTTCTCGAAGAGCGGCGAAAGACTCGAGTTTGAGAGCGAACTGAAGTCAATGACCTCTGAGTGAGAAAGAGGAGAGAGAGAGAGTTGACTGACCTCTAAGTGACCGAAAGACTGCATCAGAGGAATCACGTGAAGACCGTTGTTCTCGGCCGAAGAGACCAGACGACGCACGGCGGCCTCGGAGAACGCGTTGTGGGCTTTGATTGTCTTCAAGTCGTCTCTGAAGGGAAACATGTCTTCGTATTCGAGGAGAAGAGCGTTCGCTCCCAAAGAAGAGAATAAAGGAAAAAGCTTTCGAAGAGAAAGGGATTTAAAGGGAATTAAAATCAAATTTAAAGGGATTTCGAAATCAAAAGACTTTTAATTCAAAAGACTTTGAAATCCTTTTAATTACCGATAAAATGAAGTCCAGAGAAGGTGGCGCCCCCTTTAAGTCCAAATGCACCTGAAGTACAATTAGTTTAATCACAATTACAATTAATTATCATTCAATTACCGCTCTCAAAGGCCGCTCTTCTTCGGGGACGCGCGTCGTCTCTCTCCTCTTCTGCGGCTGCGCTCCACTGGCCAGGAGGCGCCTCCTCGGGGTTCTCGGGTCGAAGACTGAGGAGAAAAGAGCCAATAAGAGGAAGAGCGAGAGAAGAGCCGAAAGAAGAAGAAAAAGACTTCTTTTGCGGAATAAAAGTCGAGAAAAGTCTTTGAGCGCCATTTTAGTTGTCACGACAACCACTCGTAAACAAATATCATTTAAATGTCTTTATTTCCAAAACAATGCGATTCTTATTCTTCTCTAAATCACAGACATTATTCCTCCACTTCTTTGATATCTCTTCGAATCGAACCCAAAGAAGACGAAGAAGACAATCTCTTCATCGTCCAAACCTCTCGCGCCAAATGGACAGTAAGAACTTCTTCTAATTCTTCTTCAATTATCTCTTTTCTCTTCAGATAATCCGTTCTTCGAATCACTTCCAAAGATTGGATCTTTTGATTCACACGTGTTTAGTCTCTCGCGATGTCTCTCATCTGTCGTCGCTGTCGTCTCTTCCGTCGTCAGTCGTGTCGTCTCTGACGTCACAATTCTGTCGTCGTTTGAATCGCGTATTAAATGAAGAAAAAATAATTCATTCATTAAAATGTTTACAAATCCTGAATTGGTTTGAATGCGATAACAATGGCTTCCGATTGGTCGATTCGAACGAAGCCGAAGTCAACCGAAGAGCCGTCGGCGCCGCCTTTGTGGTGCGGGATTGGCGCTCAGACGACGGAGACGTCGCGCTGGAAATGGGAGAATTGGTTTCGGTGTTAGAGCGCGTCGAATGTCACGATCAGCTCTTTCTTAAGGCCAAGAAAGGCTCTCACGTGAGGACAACAATCTTTATTAATTTAAATAACTCTTCTCTTGTCCGCTAGGTGGCGTTATTGCCTTCAGAATGCGTTCAAGAGATCGAAGGATCGGAATGCGTTCGACATTTGCTTCGACGACATCGCGACGACAGACGACGACATTCTTCGCGTTTGTCGTCTTTGTCGTCGCCGTCAATCACTCGAAGATATCTTTTTCCGCAATTTCTCCAAAAATTGGTTCAAAAAGAAGAACAAACTCAAGAAGAACGTCTTCCTCCGCCTCCAGGACTCATACAACTCAATGTCTTCGGTCGGGATCTGTCGGAACAGCTGTTCGAGAGCGCGACCGATATTCCGCACGTGGTGAGCACGTGTTGTGAGTTCATCGAGCGATTCGGCGCAGTCGATGGCATTTATAGACTTTCGGGAATTAATTCCAATATTCGTCGTTTGGAGGCTCTGTTCGAAAGCGGCGCTCAAGTCGACCTCACGGCAGACCCGAACGTCTTGGCGGACATTCATTGCGTGTCTTCTCTTCTCAAACTCTTCTTCCGTTCGCTTCCGAATCCTCTTTTGACGTTCGAGTCTTTCGACCATTTCGTTGACGTCATTCGCGACGACAACCGAACGACAGAACGACAGAAGACGACATTGGACGCCATCCGTCGTCTGTGTCGTCGTCTTCCTCCGCCTCACTTCCGGACTCTTCGCGCGCTTTGCACTCATTTAAAACGCGTTTCTTTAAAGAGCGACAAAACGGGAATGAATTCGAAGAATCTTTCGATAGTTTGGGCGCCGAATCTCTTGAGAGCGCGAGATCTTCACAATAGTCTCAATTGTTTCGAAATAATAGGAATTCAAACGCTTTTAACGCAGTTTTTGATCGAATTTTCGGATAAAATATTCGCCGAAAAGAAAAAAATTGCGAAAAAATGTCGAAAATTATCGGAAATTCGAACCAAAAGAGAATCGAACGAAGAATTGAAGAAAAGCCGAAGTTTTGACTCTTTTTTCGCTTCAAATTCGCCAAAAATTGCTTTAAATTTCGCCAAAACTGAAACAAAATTCGAAACAATTCCTTTTGTTTTTCATTTCGATTCTAATTCTTCGCTTTCTTTAACTCAATTCACAACTTCTATGCCTTTAGAACGCGTTCCTGTGATTCGGACGACACCGACGACACAGAATTCGGTTGTCGTGAGTGTCGTCGCTGTCGTCGACGACGCGGTTGTCGTTCGACACAATACGAGAGAAAGAATCGAAAGAATAAAAGAACAAAGAAGACAACAATTGAGACAACAGTTCTCGAAACCGATTCCCTGTCCTCGAAGAACACCCGTGAGGTCAGCCCCAGTGCCCACTCCCCGCAAATCACGCGATTGTCCGGAAATAAGGATTTTATTGACGAAGAAAAGTAAAAATTGATTGAAATTAGAATTTTTGTACAGTTTTTGAAATTAAACGAATCTTTTGTTCGATTTCTTCATCTCTTTTCAGTTTTTCTCTCATTTTTTGCGAAACTTTTTCTTTCGTTTCCTTTGTTTTCGATTCCAATCTTGGAATCGATTTTTCGATTCTTTTCTTCAAAACAAAACTTATTTTTCGTTTTTTTTCTCTCTTTTTCTGAGATTTCTTTCGTTTTTTCTTTTTCTTTCTCTTTTCATAAGAACTCGAAGAAGAAGTCGAAGAACTGGAAGAAGAGGTTGAAGAGGAAGACGAAGAGTCGGAAGACGTGGAACTCGAGGAAGAGGTCGAATGACTTCTTTTGCCTTTCGTTTCGCTTTCAATCTTCGCTTTTATTTCAGATTTTTCTTCTTTTTTCTCACTTTTTCTAAACAAAAGTGAAGAAAACTTTTTCCTTAAAGCGAATGAATTTCTGAACTCTTCGGAGCTTTTGATCACTTCTTCGAACGACTGTTTGGTCTCTCTCTTCAAGTCGTCGTCCGTTGTCTTCGTTTCAACCAATTTAGTGATCACTCGACGTCTCTGACGACACACTTCGACGACAGCGACGACAACGACGTCTTTGACGTCCAAATCGAGTTTCGAATTGAGAATTAGAGTCCAATTGAGAGACAAATCGAAAAGAAATCTGTTTTTACTTCGAATTGCTTTCAATTGATATGAATTTGAATCCAATTTCGAAACGATTTCCGAAAAAATTCTTTCATTAAAAACCAAAGAATCGAAAAAATGTTTTTCTCTTATTTGCGCCGAAAATACGGAAAAAGTCTCCAAAAATGGACCGAAAAAGTGATCCGAAGAAGTCTTGGGACCGCCCGAAGAGGACAAGAGGGGGCGGAGAGGGCGGCGGACACACTCGAGGTTCGGGTGGCGTTCGAAACTGTTTTTCGAGAAATGAAATGAATTTCAGAAAAGATTTTGGCACCACTTCCGCAGTTGTCCGCACAATGAAAACACATTATTTATGATTAATAACTAGGCCGATCCCATTTCGGCTGAGCCGAAATATTTACGTGAGTCGAACCACATTGAGTAATGGTTTCACTCGAAAGTCAATGAAAAGCTGTAATTAATCGCTAATCCATTATTTGATCAGCGCTTGTAAGAGCTGTCACCCAAACACGTGTTGGTCGCGCGTAAACAAACCGTTTGATTGGCTTTTGAATTGCCCTTTAAAGATGTCTCGCGCATAAAGAGGCCAAAAGTTATTGTTTGGCCTCATTCAAAAAAACTCTCTAATATTTTATTATATTAACTAGATCGATCCCGGTTTCGGCTAAGCCGAAACATTTCTTTGGTTCTTAATCCGGTTAAAACCAAAATTCTTTGAGCAATTAAGCAATGGTTTCACTCAAAAGTCAATCAAAGACTGTAATCAAACGCTAATCCAATGCATTGAACAGCGCTTCAGTCAGTGCTTGCCTTCAATGCATTGAAAGCGCTGTCACTGAAGCACGTGTTGGTCGCGCGTAAACAAACCGTTTGATTGGCTTTTGAATTGCTTTCGGCTCTTTAACAATGTCTCGCGCATTAAGAGGCCAAAAGTTATTGTTTGGCTAATTCAAAAAAACTCCTCATTATTTTATTATATTAATTTTTCTCGAATTTATCAGCAAACCGATGAATCAAGATGAAATAGCGAATGTAACGTATGACCACCTTGATAAAAAAAAATTAATTAATTTTTATGATCAAGGTTAGATTGCATACTTGTGAAAACACTGGCATTGTTATGGCTATAGTGGGTCCCAAAGTAATACCGATCTTCTTATTAGCGGACAGTCTCTCGAAATATGTCATTAATTTGATTTTGTAGTTCACCCGAAACGGCCATCCATTGCATCGCCACTGAAGACGACTCAATGTTACGCATGTTCTGTGAATTTTCTTGGACAGAGTGGCAAATGTGAACTGAGTCAGTGATACTAATGTTATCCAAACGAGAGATATGAAACCCAGGAATAGTTTGATCTCACGTCTGATTGGTTCGAAGAAGAACTGATGCAAATACATGATACTGATCAGGATTAGGCTGAGGAGGAATACCAAATAAATGTTACTCCAGAACTTGTTGTACTGGAAGAGGGTCTGACAGAACTGGTTGTGCTCGTTCATAAATGTCTCATTGTCCTTCATAACTTTAAACATGGTCTTTCGCTTAAAAAACAATTTGTTACTGTTAAAGATGGTCATGATTTTGGCATTAGTGTTGGTCAAGTATAAGTGACCACTATAGATGATAAGTGACAGTGACTGTACAGCAATCCATATGTCGTAAAGGAAAATTCCCAGTGCGATATTGATCAAGATCTTCGCAGGTAAAGAATAAAGCCATGTAATGGGTGTATAGAAAATCATGCTGACAACTGGTTCAAAAATGATCTGACTCATAATATCTGAGGAAGAAAAAATTGAAGATTAGAATCGTTAACAAGTAATATCAACAGAATGTACCCTATGTACTTACACGTTGTTATCATGGTAATTTGGGACATTTTATAAAGCATCTTTGCGAATCTGACGGACTTATCAAATTTGTGCATGTTGAATTTGAAAAGCGTTAGACTCGATGCACGACACGTCCCTCTCAGCACTTGGAACAGTTGTGTCCATTGCATTAGGGATTCATCGCTTGTCATATGAAGTCTAACGAAGAGGCAAAGTCCCAGTAAATAGACTATTATGTTGACAAAATTGTTGGTACTGTCGGACACCACCGATGAATATAGCCACGTCATACAAATAAAGGCGAGTGGTGTAATCAGTGGTGATCATGCACAATATTTCTCTAATGATACAAGCAAAGTGAATTATGACTAACAAGAATTTAAATAGATGGCTTGTTAATTTGTGCTTCAATTGAAAGTCAAGTAAATGCAAATAAGAATCTATCACAATATTTTTCAAACACACTTGGCCTGCAAATTCACTGAACATGTTCATGGAATTAAATGCAATGTCTCTGTAGTTTTCAAATTTATGAAATTCAAATTTATTTTTAAAATAAATTTCGAAATATTTTAAAACCTTGAGACTAATTGTCAATTTTAGGTCATTATCTTCATTGCAGAAAACTTAAT